>PVKS010001547.1:0-138816 GCA_004027875.1 Aplodontia rufa | reverse complement strand
AAAGTTGTTTCTCCCTTTCTCTGTCTCTCTCACTGTCCCTCTCTCTTAAAAAAAAAAAAAAAAAAAAAAAAGAGAGAGAGAGAAAGACAGAATCAACTTTTTTTAGTTTTTCATGTGACTTTCATTGCTCCAACACTTGGTTGTGTACGTGGTGCTGGGGTTCAAACCTATATCCTCATGCATGCCAGGCAAGCACTGAGCCACTGCTCCAGCCCCCCTCTCAAGTCTTTAAATGTCTGGAAACATATCAACGACACTGCGAAGTAACCTTTGCATTAAAGAGGAAATTGTAATTACAAGAGACCTGGAGCTAAATCACAATAAAAGCACTACAGCTAAGTCTGTGGAAGGGAAAATGACTTTTTAGTTACAACAACAAAGACCCAGGCCATGAAAGATAATTGATAAAATGGATTTCTAATTTATTTAAATTTCTACTCTGTGAAAGACAAGTTAAGAGGATGAGAAGACAGGTCACAGACCGGGAGAAATTATTTGCAAAGTATACATCTGATAAAGTACTGTTATCCAAATAAAGAACTCTTAAAATTCAACAATGAATGACTTGATCAAAAAAAAAAAAAAAAAAGCCAAAGACTTGAACACCTCATCAAAGAACAGGGTGAACAAGCGTAGGGAGAGATGCTTCACATCATGTGTCATCAGAGAAATGCAAATTAAAGCAACAATAAGACACCACTATACACTTATTAGAACGACCCAAGTTCAGAACACTGAAAATGCCAAATGCAGACAAGAATGTGGGGTACCAGGAACTCCAATTCGTTGCTGGTGGGAATGCAAAATGGAAAAGCCATTCTGGAATGCAGATGGGTGGTTTCTTACAAAATTCAATATGCCCTTTTCATATGATCGAGCAAATGTGCTCACAGGCATTGACCTAAGGGAGCTGAAAACTTAGGTCCACATAAGACCCTGCCTGTGGGTGCTTAGAGCAGCTTTCCAAAACTCAGAAGCAACCACTGTGTCTATGATTTGGACAAATGTCCCAGGTGGCTCCTCTGGAAGTGGGTGAGACCTGGTGGGAGGTCCTTAGGTTATTGGGGGCGTGCCCTTGAAGGGGACTGTGAGACCCAGGCAGAGCTTTCTTCCACTTCCTCCCGGCTTCCTGCTGGATGAGCAAGTTTGAGACCTCCACACTCTCCAGCCATAATGTGCAGCCATGTAGAGGCCAAAAGCAATGGGGCCACTCTGAGCTTTTTGTATGATAAGTTAATTATCTCCGAAGTTTCATCACAGTGACAGAAAGCTACCTAACACAACATCCTTCAATAGGTGAATGGACAAACAAGCCACGATGCATCCAGGTGAGGGGACATTAGTACCAAAAAGAAACGTGCCGCCAAGCCACGAAGAGACGCAGAGGGAACTTCAGCACATGTTACCACTCCAAAGGAACCGATCTGGAGGGCTCTATCTACATGACATTCTGCAAAACTGCTGGTCTACAGAGCTTGTGGGGGATGAAGGCAGAACACAGGACTTTTAGGGCAGTGAAATATTCTCAATGCTACTATAATGGAGGATACATTTCATTACACCTTGGCCAAACCCACAGAGTACACAAGAGTGAGTCCTGATGTCACATATGAACTCTTGGGCTCAGCGTTCAGCCTTGGGTGATTATGATGTCATTGGCGAGTTCAATGAACATAATAGGAACTGCTCTGGTGAGGGATGTCGATATGGGGGGAGGCTGTGCACAGGGAAGGCCAGGGGCATATGGGAAACCTCCATACCTTCCTCTCAATGTTGCTGTAAACCTCAATTTCCTCTAAAAAAATTAACTCTTAAATAAACTGTAGGATAAAGTGAACTTAAAGAGAAACTTGTCATTCAAATAAATTCATTGGAAACAGAACAACTGTAAACAAATGAGCTACGCATGCTCCTTATGGAGCCATAGAGAAAGATTAAACTGGAAGAAAGGGAAACTTTCGAGGAGGTGAAAACCAATAAAGTGTAAGATAAAAAGATACTTCAAATAATCAAAAATCAAAACTGCTTGTGCTTTGAAAAAACAAATGAGACAAATCTCTGGCAAATCTGACCAGGAAAAACGAAGAAGTTTACACCTATAATTCCAGCTACTTGGGAGGCTAATGCAAGAGGATCACAAGTTCAAGGCCAGCTTCAGTAACTTAGCAAGACCTTGTCTCAAAATAAAATAATAAAGCCAGGCACGATGGTGCACGCCTGTAATCCTGGCTGCTCAGGAGGCTGAGGCAGGAGGATTGAAAGTTCAAAGCCAGAAATTTAGTGAGGTACTAAGCAACTTAGCAAGACCCTGTCTCAAAATAAAAGAATGAAAAAGGGCTGGGGGCTCAAGCCATGGCTCGGCAGTTACAGTGCTTGCCTGGCACATGCGAGGACATGGGTTCGAACCACAGCACCATGTATACAATGAAGTGTCAAAGCAACAAAAGTCACATGAGAAACTAAATAAAATTGATTCTTTCTTTCTCTCTCACTGTTCCCTCTTTCTTAAAAAAAAAAAAAAATATATATATATATATATAAAACATAGAGGAGAGACAGCCTATTCAACAAATGGTGCTAGACAAACTAGACAGCCACTTGCAGAAAGTTGAAATTAAATCCTTATCTCTCACCTTGCACAAAAATCAAATCAAAATGGATGAAGGAACTAGGAATTAAACCAGCTGCCATACAACTGCTAGAAGAGAAATTAGAACCAATGCAACAAGGCAGACTTGCTCAACAAGACTCCTAAGGTAAAAAAAATTAACATCAAAAATCAATGAGTGGGATGCCATTAAACTAAAGTTTCTGCACAGTAAGGAATTGTGAAGAGACAACCTACAGAATAGGAGATGACCATGGCCTGGGATTCTTCCGACAGGGGGCTAATATCTAAAATTTACAAAGAACTCCAAAAACTTAGTATCACAAACACATACAATCCAATCAATAAATGGGCCAAAGAGCTAAACAGAAACTTCTCAATACAGGAAATTGAGTAAGCCAATGAATATATGAGAAGGTGCTCTAAATCACTAGAAATCAGAGAAATGTAAATCAAAACTACATTAAGATTTCACCTCACTCCAGTCAGATTGGCAAAGATGAAGAATATAAACAATCGCAGATGCTGGAGGGGTTGTGGGGAGATAGGAACACTAGCACACTGTTGGTAGAACTGCAGACTGGTAAAGCCACTCTGGAAAGCAGTGTGGAGAATCCTCAAAAAATTAGGGTTGCAGGGCTGGAGCGGTGGCTCGGCAGTTATGGTGCTTGGCCGGCAGGCGTGAGCATGCGAGTTCAAACCCCAGCACCCACGTACACAACTGAATGTCTGAGCAACGAAGGCCATGTGAAAAACTCAATAAAAATTGATTCTCTCTCTCTCTCTCTCTTTGTCACTGTCCTTCTCTTTCTTTTTTTCTTTTTTTTTTTTTTTAAGAGAGAAGGACAGTGAGAGACTGGGTCCACTTGGATGGGCAGGCTCAATGGGCCTGGGAAGGGTGCGGCTCATCCCATTGAATCTTGGGTTGATGGTGTCGAAATGCCAAGGAGAAGAACGGAAGGTCACCAACTCAGTTCTCAGGAATGAATTTCCGAGTGCAAAAGCCCAGCCTGCCAGATCCTCATTAGCAGTTCACACAGCCACGCAGTTTCTTGTTCACTCCACAAACATTGAGTGCTGCCCCTGTGCCAGGCACTCTGCTCGGTGCTGAGACACGCATGCCCCTCCTCTCCTCACCCTGCCCAGTGGACTTTCCAGTGATTTCTCAATAAGCCATGGTGCCATGCACCTTCTTCCCTGCAGCTGGCCAGCAGCACACTCTCATGGGAGACTCCAGGGCTCCTGCTGCACTGGGAATCTATACTGTCCCAAAGCCTCATCAGGATCCTGGCACTGCCCAGGGACCCCCATAAAGACTGAGCACAAACCACAATGCTCCCTCTGGTGGCCAGGTCCCCAAAAATGCAGTGGAAGGGAAAAAGGAGGCAAGGCCAGTCAGCATGACCAAAGTCCACTCACTGCCTCACTTCCCTGACATCACCCCAGAGCCAGCTTTAGGGGAACCCAGGAGTCTGCCCTCCAGGTGAGTGAGGAGAGGACCACAGGCTTTGGGCGGACAGACCAGGGTTAAAGTCCTGGGGCTGCCTGGACATTGTGACACATGCCTGCAATCCAAGCAGCTTGGGAGGCTGAGACAGGAGGATTGCAAGTTCAAAGCCAGCCTCAACAACTTAGTGAG
Source organism: Aplodontia rufa (assembly GCA_004027875.1). Taxonomy (NCBI): domain Eukaryota; kingdom Metazoa; phylum Chordata; class Mammalia; order Rodentia; family Aplodontiidae; genus Aplodontia; species Aplodontia rufa. The sequence goes on along the minus strand of PVKS010001547.1, from coordinate 134,569 downwards.
ACCCTGTCTCAAAATAAAATATAAAAAGAGCTGGAGATCCCAGAGAACCAAGGGTCGAATGTCTTCGCTCATCTGTGGAGGCTGGAGCTAGACCCTGGTCATGGAGAAAGGAGGTCTAGTATCATGTTTTAAATCCGGATAAGGTGTTATGTCATACAACCTAATACATTTTTAGAGATGTTTTGTGAAGGGAGGGGAGGGATAAGGGTGGGAAATTGGGGGGGCTCTTGGGGGAAAATCTAATTTTCAGAATCTACATATATATTTTTTTATTTATTTATTTATTTATTTATTTATTTTTTTTTAGAGAGAAACAACTTTATTTAGTTTTTCACATGGCCTTAGTTGCTCCAACACTCAGTTGTGTACGTGGTGCTGGGGTTTGAACCCGGGTCCTTGTGCTTGCAGGCAAGCGCTGAAACCGCTGAGCCACCGCTCCAGCCCCTATATATTTTTTTATTAAAAAAGAATATATGCATATCATATTGTTACTTTATATGCATTTATGATTGTACAATAACTCAATTTATTAATAAAAAAGAAAGAAAATGAAAAGATAATAAAAAAACTTTTTAAAAAATCAATTGTATATCAATGGTTAGAGACATATCTATCTTTTTTAATTCAAAATTAAATGACTGCATAACTATTAAAAAAAATAAAAGGGTTGGAGATGTGGCTCAGTGGTTAAGCACCACTGGGTTCAATCCCAGTACCAAAAAATAAAATCCTGGGGCTGCCAATTAGCTGTGTGACCTTGAGCAAGCACTGCCTCTCTGGACCCACTTCCTCATCTGTAAAATGGGAGTAATAGACAACAGCTTTTCCTTCCAAGGTGGGGGAGTGCGGCAGCTTCACATCCTCTGACTAGCTGCCAATCTTGTTTCTGGGGCGTGGAGGGGAGGAGGCAACTGCACTACAACTCTGGTCACTTATTCATAAAATCATCCCTGAGTCCCCAGAAGGGGGCGGTCCTGCCTTTGAAAACCTGCTCTGGAAAACCAAAGCCTCCTGCGCCCTCTGCTGGCCACGCTGGGTTCTCCAGCTTTCATGAACAACAGGGAGAATCCATGGGAATATAGAGCTCAAGGTGTCACCAGGAAGGAGCCAGAAGAGAGGTGAATCAGCCTAAGACGCACAGAGCACCAGGGATGCCTCAGGCCCACGTGCTCTCACCCATCTGCATCTTTCTTACCCCAGGGCCAGCAGGGCCACGGGGAAAGTAGCACTAGAGCCCAGGCCTCCTGATGCCCAGGCCAGCCCTCTGTATCTGCATGCCAGTGGCAGCTGCCTCTCCTGGGGCCACCTTCAGAGGACCTCCTGCACTCACCATGTGCACCCTCCAAGCCAGGAGTACCCTCTCTTCTAACTCCCCTCCCTCTGACTCTTGCTGGCACCTTGGAGGGGCCTCATTCTCCTGCGGAGGACTTGACGTCCCAGAATGACAGGGATTCTAGGATTCATTCCTGCTTTGCCTTGACATGCATCCTGTTGTTGGTGAGGCATGCACCACCCTAGCAGGATATTTTTCTGCTGCCGAGTCCTGCCCTGAGCATGTGCACACGCGCACGCGCCCCCCACCCCCGCCACACACGCTCCCCGGGTGAGCAGCAGCAAGGTGCTCAGGTCACGGCCAGGCCCCCGGGCATCAGGGCACATGCACAGAACAGGCTGCTTACGTGCTGGATCAGCGTCTCAACGATCTTGTAGCGGTCAGGCATGTGGGTCACCATGTCCGTCATATTGTCCTCAGATGTCCTCACCAGCGTTGGCCCAAAGACCAAAGCCAGGTTCCGGGGCTCCATCTGGGCAGGGGAGGGAAGCAGGCCAGGGTCAGTACACTGAGCTCTGATGTCCAGGACCCCCGAGTCCTCTCTCACTCCAGGCCCCTAAGGCCTCATCTCTAATCACACCCTGAGCTGTCCCAGCTTGGAACTGGACATCTTGCTTGGGACTGTAGGCACCTGACAAGTAGAGCAAAGGTTGGATTTCCGTTCCACTCCTCCCCAGACCTCACAGCTATGAACAGTGCTCAACCTGCACACCTGTACGGGTAACCCAGAGTGGTTAGTGCTGGCGGTGGGGAATCCTGGAGTAGGAGACACGCTGGGAGATCCCAAAGGTGTTTCTCAAAGGTCCTTTCACTCCCCCTCATTCTCCTCACAGCAGAATCAAAAAACAAGAGATTTGATAAGGAAGATACAATTAGAGGACAGATTCCTGCCACACACAGGGGGACTATGGCTCGCTGCCTTTGGAACTACCAGAAACCCAGGAGATAGCCCTCTGGGGGAAAAAGCACTGGCTGGCACATAGCGGGTGGAGTGGGGACAGGATGGCCTCACGGAAGAGGACTTAGTCACAGAGGAGACCCAGCAAGCCCTGTGCTTCCCTCCCAGAGACTCCACTCTGCAGCCCCACCCACCTTGTTTTTCTCCGAGTGGTCAGCAATGGTCTTGAGATGGCCCACGAGGAATTTGAGCGTCTCATAGTAGTGCCCTGGGAGATCCCGGATCTGGGCATGAGAGAGGAAGGGCGTCAGGCTATGATGGCCTCCCCCATCCCACCAGTGCTCCATGCCAAAAGGGTTCCCAATGCCACACCCCAGGGGGCTGGAATCCACCCTCTAAACCCCCCTCCCTGGACAGTTGGGGAAACTGAGGCCCCAAGTGGAGGAGGGCTTCCCCACGGCCATGGTGGGGAACCAGCACTGGGCTCACCCACTCCACCTTTGCCTAAACAGCAGCCCCCTTCCTCACCAGCTTCCGCAGCGTCTTCATCCGTTCCCTTGAGTCTTCTATGCGATTGGCCTCGATGAAGTCGTTGTATTTATCTAGAAAACAGAGCAGAGCAGCCTCCTCAGAGGTGGGACGCAGCCCTTTCCCCATTCTGGGGCATGGGAGCTGGTTCAGGCAAACTGAGGAGGCTCTGCTGGGGCTTTGTGTCCACTCTTCCAGTTTGGGGCTCCACTGCCTTATACTATGTGGCAAATCCACTACAGCTATCAGATGTGCACCTGACTTGACGCAGCCCAGGCGTGTTCAGGTGTGAAGAAACAGACCTTAGTTGCAAAAGGCAGGTGTGGTGGCGCATGTCTATAATCCCAGCGACTTGGGAGGCTGAGGCAGAGGACTGAACATTTGAGGCCAGCTGGGGCAACTCAGCAAGATCCTGTCTCAAACTAAACCTAAAAAGGGCTGGGGATGTGGCTCAGTGGCAGAGTATTTGCCTAGTTTGTCAAGGCCATGGGTTCAAATCCCCAGCACCCCAAAAAAGAAAAAAAAAACCTGAGCTCCATGTTGACCCCAGAAAGGGGATCTCTGCCCCAGGTTGTAGGACAAGGGCACCAAGACTTAGCAAGTCAGAAGAAAGGACAAGGGCCTTTCAGATGTCCCCCACTCCATGTCAGGACTCCCCCAACTGCTGCAGTTCCCAAAGTCTATGAACTTAAAAACTGGAAATAATGCTCCTAGTCTAAAATTCATCTGGGAGGCCACAGGCGTGGCTTAGAGGTGGAGTGTATACTTAGCACATGCAAGGCCTTGGGTTCAATCCCTAGTTCCAAAAAATAATTAGATTCATCTGGATGAGAACAAGATTTCGTGTGTGTGGTACTGATGCCTGAATCCAAGGGCACTGTGCCATTGAGCTTCACCCCCAGCCCTTTCAACCACTTTTTTTTTTTTTTTTTTTGAGACAAGGTCTCACTAAGTTGCTGAGGCTGGCTTTGAACTTGTGATCCTCCTGCCTCAGCCTCCTGAGTTGCTGGGATTACAGGTGTGTGCCATTGTGCCTAGTGCCAAGAATAATTTTTAAAAGAAGAATGATGAGGGCTGGAGGGGTGGCTCAGCAGTTAGAGTGCTTGCCTGGCATGCACAGGGACCTGAGTTCAAACCCCAGTACATACACAACTAAGTGTTGGAGAAATGAAGAACAGAGGAAAATATAAGTAAAAATTGATTCTCTCTCTCTTAAAAAGAAAAAGAAAAAAAGAATGACGAGAGAGAATTCCCCACCAGGTACTGAAAGCACACTGTGGAGCCGGGGTGAAGCAGTGGGTTTTGGGTTTTGGCAGAAAACACAGGGCAATGAGGATGGAAGGGGGACAGTGGAAGACTGTTCACATGACAAAGCGCTTGGATGGGGGTTTGATAAATGTCCCTAAGACGAGTGGCCATCATTGGGGGGGAATCCATTTCTTTCTTTTTCTCTTTTTTTTTTTATTACTTATTCCTTCTTTATTGCTCTTCCTCTCCTTTATTGATCTGACTTCCTGACATTGGTCATTTTTCTTCTTTCTTTTTTTATTTTATTAAGAAATTTGGGGCTGGAGCGGTGGCTCGGCGGTTTCAGCGCTTGCCTGGCAAGCACGAGGACCCGGGTTCAAACCCCAGCACCACGTACACAACTAAGTGTTGGAGCAACTAAGGCCATGTGAAAAACTAAATAAAGTTGTTTCTCCCTTTCTCTGTCTCACTGTCCCTCTCTCTTCATTTAAAAAAAAAAAAAAAGAAATTTATTTGTTGAACAATCAAACATGCTGCTAACAAAAACAATATAATATATATATATATAAATTCTGAAAATTAGATTTACCCCCAAGAGCCCTCCCCCAATTACCTACCCTTATCCCTCCCTGGGGAATCCATTTCTATCTCACTTGATACACAAATTTAATTGTTTGACAATGTCAAATATATGAATTAAAAGATCACTGAGGAAAAAAATTAAAAAAAATTTTATAATTATAAGGCCTAAAGGTGACATGCAGAATCCATTAAAGAAAGATTCACGGTCTTGGCAATTTTTTTCAAAAAATTGTTTTCAGTTTCTAAACTGAAAGATCATAAGGGAAACAGTAGATCAGAGTAAATATTTGCAAAAACTGACAAAGAATAGTATCTATAATATATGAAGAATTTGTCCCTATAAGTCAATACCAAAAAAGACAACCCAACAGAAAAACGGGCAGGCAGTATGGAAAAGCGATTACAGAGGATATAGAAAAAGCCAATGAAACAAACAGAGATTTAGCCAAGTGCAATGGCACGTGCCTGTAACACCAGCTACTCGGGAGGCTGAGGCAAGAGGATCAAAAGTTTGAGTCCAGCCTTAGCAACTAAAAGACACCCTGTTTCAAATGTAAAAAAAGGCTAGGAACACAGCTCAGTGGTACAGCACTTGCCTAGCATGTGTGAGACACTGGTTTCAATCCTCAGGATCACAAAAAAGAGAACGAAAGCAGAAGAGATTTATTTAATCTTCCTAGTAATGAAGAAAATAAAAATGAGAACAATAATGAGATGCGATCTCCTGTAGACCAGCAAAAGTTTTAAATATTAATAATATTAGCATGTGCAAAGCCCCAGGTTGAATCCACAGCACTACAAAAACTTGGTGACAAGGATGTGGAGAGACGCACTCGCGGGTGCTGTCAGTGGTGGTGTGATCTAGGGCCTCCTCAGCTGCAATCTGACATCGGCTCTCAATGACCTTTAGTGGGACACTGACCTAGTAACTCCGTCTAAGAATCTACCCAGGCAGAGTTGGAGCGGTGGCTCAGTGGTTATGGCGCTTGCCTCACATGCGTGAGGATGCAGGTTCAAACCCTAGCACCATGTACAAAACAAAGTGTTAGAGCAACGAAAGCCACATGAAAAACTAAATAAAATTGATCTGTCTCTTTTTTTTTCTTTTCTCTTTTTTAAAGACAGAGGGACAGTGAGAGAGAGAGAGAGAGAGAGAGAGAGAATCAAGTTTATTTAGTTTTTCACGTGGCCCTCACTGCTCCAAAACTTCGTTGTGTACCTGGTGCTGGGGTTTGAACTCGCATACCTGTGCATGCCAGGCAAGTGCCGTGACTGCTGAGCTACCGCTCCAGCCCATCCCTCTCTCTCTTAAAAAAAAACTCAAGCCAGGTGTGGTGGCATATAACTGTAAACCCAGTGGCTTGGGAGTCTGAGGCAGGAGAATCACAAATTCAAAGCCAGCCTTAGCAACTTAGTGAAGCCCTAAGCAGTTTATTGAAACCCTATCTCAAAACAAAATATACAAAAAGGGCTGGGGATGTGGCTCAGGGGTGAGGCACCCCTGGGTTCAATTTCTGGTACAAAAAAAATCCCAAAAAGCAGAAAGTGATCCAACCAGTGGTGAGCTACAGCTGCTCACGCTGGCTCCTAGAGCAAATTGTGAGCATCTCTTCCTAATTCTATTGGTGACGTCACGTTGTGGCTTGAAATAAGCCGTGGTGGGAGTGTTTACACCACGGAAATTGGAAAATGCTACAAATCCAGACTTCTCTTCCAGGAAAGCCACATGTTAAACATTTACCAGCACACCACTGAACTGGCCCGACTCCAAACCCGGTGCCGGTCTAGGTGTCTTTCTCATGTGAATAAGAGGGTCAGGAAGGAAACATGACAAATTGTTAACTGAGCAGCCCAGCAAATGGTCACGAGCTGAGCTCAGGAGCCAGTGCTGGGGCAGAATCCTGGCTCTGCTCTCATGTCCTGTGTGCTCCTGGGAAGTCATTTTAGCTCTCTGAACCTCTGCTTCCTTGTAAAACGGAGTGACACACTACAGGGCTCAGGAGTTGTTATAGAGAGTGGCACTCGGAACACAGGGAGCGCTAGAAAGTGACCTCTGGGGAAGGCACGGCGAGACCGACAGAGACCTCTGCTGTTTACTTGAATCACATCTGAACTAGCTATTTTTTTTTTAATTTTTATTAAGGAATTGAGTTGTACAATCACAAATGCATATAAATAGCTAGTTTTTAACCAAAACACTATAATCAAAAACTCAAATTAAAAAGTGCCCAGGGTGCAGGGTAGACTTCTGTCCCTCCCTGTCACCTCCCACTTCTGCCTCCTACTCACCATCGGTGAAAAGAGGCTCAGGCAGTTTTCGGAAGAAGGACTTGAGCAGGCTGCTGATCACATTGAGGTCTTGCCAGCGCTGGGGAGGGACAAAGACATCAGGCTGCAGGAAGGCACACCCCAAGCACCCAAATGCCATGCCCCCAGGTCCAGGACTGGCCACCCCTGCCCCGTCGCCCGCACTCCTCCCCCACGCCAGTGCACACACCTGGCCCCAGCCCCTCCCTGCCCCAGCAGCCCAGTGATCCAACGTTCGCCCACCACAAGTGCCAGGGGCCTTCTTCGGGCCAGGCATGAGGGGACAGAGTGTGCAGGAGTGTGTCTCTGTTGGACCAGTAAGTGCCAGGCTCAGTTGCTGCCTCCCAGTGCTCCCCATCCACTGAAGAGTCACCTCCTACACACTCTTCCTCCCTGAAGGCTAAGCATCCATGCTGCAGCAGCCACATGCCTGGCTGCCTTCTGTCTCAGGCCCTCTGCACCTGTTCTTCCTCAACTGGAACCTCTGCTCTGTGTGTGCCTGGCTCGTCCTGCCTGACTGCAACAGCCAAAGCAGCCACTGTCACCAATGCCCTGCGGATGCACCTCGGCCCTGACCTTGCTTCTTCCATGGTGCTTACCCCGATCTGCCATTTCTGTTTTCCTTCCCTTGTTCAAGCCTATCTCCCCTTAGGGCTGTGTGTTCTGTGAGGAGAAGGAATCCTGTACTTTATTCCTTGTTGTGTTCTTTTTTTTTAATGTTTTATTTATTTATTTATTTTATTAGTGCATTATAGTTGTAACATGAGGATGGGATTTGTTGTCACACATTCATAGATGCACACAATACAGCAATGCAATTTGGTCAATACCCACGCCCCACACTCCTCTATCTCCCTCTCCCATCCCTTCCTTACTGTGTTCTTTAGACCAAGACAGGGCAGTTAGCCAGGTCATAGGAATCCTGAAGCATTACCTTTGCTCAAATCAAATCATACTCTCAGCTATGCCTTCCCAGCTTAAGAATCAAGAGGTGATTTTGCCACCTGAGGAAATTTTGCAAAGTCCGGAGACATTTTGGTTTCATAACTACAGGGTGCCACTCACATCCAGGGTACAGAAGCCCAGAATGTTGCTAAATTTCCTCCAATGCAAAGGAAAATTCACCAACAAATGATGATTATTCTACTCAAAACAGTGCCAACTTAGAGAAGCCCTGGTCTAAATAAATGGTTATTAAATAGAATGAACAGGAAGGTCGCTGCCCCTCTGGCCACAAGGGGGCGCCATTACCCTGTACCGCTCAAAGTCAGAAGCAACACCTTAACCTGAACTGGCTGGAAGAAGCACTTGCCCAGAAACATCCTCAGCAGAGAAACAACTGAACAACAGACACACTCATTACAGCGGATCCACAGCTTAATGCCAGGCAGTCCTGCCAACAATACACTCCCCACAGGCTCAACACACAGTGCTCACCAGCACACTCTGGGCCCCGGCTTCTGCCAGGTGCCCTCCAGAGCTCCCTGGCTGAGGCAGAGCTGAGGTGCTTTTTACCCATCCAGCGTTCAAAGCCAGCCTCAGCAACTTAGCAAGGCCCTAAGCTACTTAGCGAGACCCTATCTCAAAATAAAATAAATAAATAAATAAATAAATAAATAAAAAGTGGCTGCAGTGTGGCTAAATGGCTAATTACCCCTGAGTTCAATTCTTGGTACCAAAATATAAAATAAAAGGGCTGGGGGTGTGGCTGAAGGGTAAAGCAGTTGCCTAGCATGTGTAAAGCCCTAGGCTCCATCCCCAGTACCACAACCACAAAAGAAGACTCAGCCCCTGCTCCAGAGCGCAGCAGCTTCTCCCTCCACTCACATACTTTGATTCTCGATGGCAGAACACCCTTTTCTCTTGTCCAAATTTCACACCTACATACCTACTTAACTTCCCTCTCCTCTGCCAAGCGGGAGAAGACTCCTGTATCACAGGAGGCTTCAAGTTACATGGCTCATGGGACTTCACTGGCCAGATTCATAGTTTTTCAAACAATCTTTTTTTTTACCAGAGCCCCTTCTGTCAAATAAATGCACGATGAAAATCTGAGATTATAGGCAGAGCAAAGCACGTTCAGTTCCAGCAAGGACAGAGGGTCCTGGTGTGTCCTTGGCCTCCCATGGCCTCTCTGAGAGCTCTAGGACTTTGGGGAACACCACTGGAGAACCAACGGTCCTGCCACAAACTCTTTTTTTTTTTTTTTAAGAGAGGACAGTGAGAGAGAGAAAGGGAGAGAATCAATTCTTATTGAGTTTTTCACATGGCTTTCGTTGCTCTGACACTTAGTTGTGTACGTGGGTGCTGGGGTTTGAACCCGTGTACTTGTGCATTCCGGGCAAGCACCATAACCACTGAGCCACCGCTCCAGCCCCTGCCACAAACTCTTCAGCATGGTTGTCAATACCCTTCCCAGGCTGGTCTCATTTGATCTATCAGTCTCTAAATGACAGTTCTGAATACATCAAGGTTCCCTTTCCTCTAAGCCAGGGGTCTACAACCCACCATCCAGATGTGAAATCCAGCTAGCAGCCTGCTTGTGTGGCCCTTGGGCTAAGTATGTTTTTTGCATTGTTAAAGGATTGCAAATATAGGATTACCCAGGAAGTTTGTTAATTTCTTGCAAACCCTGAGTCTAGGCTGTCACCAAGTTGTTCCTTACCTGTTTTTAACCGGCTCTTAGTGAACCCCACTCATCCTAAAGGTTCAGGTAAAATTGCCACCTGTGAACCTCAGTCTCAGAGCCCCTTGGGCCAGGACTACATTCTGTGTGGCTTCAGCCTTGGACAGGTGTCCCCATGGCTGGCTCCTCTCATGACAACTTAGCACGTGGCAAGTTACAATGAACACAACCCAAGAGACCGAAGACTCTCCCAGCAGAGCTCACCACATGTGTCACCTGGCCCCACCCACGAGCTCCCTCTGCACCCACCTCATCCTGCAGGTTGATGTCACTGGGCCCACGATTGAGCTGTTCCTGCAGGCTGGATACCACTGCATTGTTGCCAGGCACCCGATAAATGCCCGTGGACTCCAGTCCCCGTGCCTCCACTATGCGACAGCAGGCAGCCACAATTAAGGGGACGCGCTGGGGACACAGGCAGGGTAGAGGTGTTAAGGTAGATGTGGCCAGAGAGGATGGGGAGGCTAAAGTGGGGGCAGCACAAGACCCAGAGCTGCTGCCAGAACCCTCATGAAGAGACAAAGTGCCTTCCTGCCTCCATGGTGGAGGCCAGAAACAACGCCAGAGCCTCACCATGGACCAAAAAGGAGCGGGGTTGGGCCTCGGCTTTGCAGCACCCTCCTGGAGGACAGCGGGTAAGGAGGCCCTCTCTGAGCTGTTCCCCAGCCATTCGTGCATGAGGTACAGAGCTGGTTCCACGTTTCCCTGAAAGCTCTGGGGCTCTGTGTCTGGATCTCCCCCTGCCTGTCTGCTCGGGAGCATGGCAGAGACTCACCTGGTTCTCTGTGGCTGGCTGGCACTCCTCCAGCCGGACCCCAAATGCCCTGGGGGTGGCCTTCTTATTTTTCTTGATGATGTTGATGCCCCAGGGTGTTCTGGGGGCAGCAGCACTATCATCTGGTGAGGAAGGCAGAGAGCCAGGTTGAGCTACGGGAGCCCAGGAGGGTCAAACGCCTTCGCTGCCACATTCACACATGTTGGGACATTAAGGAGACTCCAAAGGAAAAGGAACCAGGATGCTGAGGGTGATGAGAAGATCAAAGGGATGAGGGTGCCTACCCCCACAGAAGAGGGCCATGTAAGATAAGGAACTGCTGTAGGCCTCAGGGATCAAGCTGTGAGATGTGACCATGAACCACAGATTCTGGTATAACCACAGATTCTTACAGTCAGAAGTGTATAAAGATGGCCAAAGCCACTTCTGAAAGAGTAAGCCTCTCACCCTAAAGGGACACAGACAGAGACTAGCAGGGATGTCATGGAAGAGAATCAGGCTCCAAGCCCATCCAGCGTTGAAACTGTGAGGACCCCCAGGGCCTCACAGGCACACATGGATCACCCTCCCCTCCCCATACCGACCTGTAGGCCACACACACACATCACCCCCTCCCAGCAGCCACCTTCCTACCCTTGCTCCCTGCAGGTTGGTCCTGAGTCCTGAGGCCACGTGCTGCACTCTGCTTGAGGAACTCAGACTTGAGACCCCCCAGGCCCCGAGAGCCTTTTGGGGAGGAATCAGCTTTGGGCCCTGAGCTATGGCTGCAAGGGAAAAGGGGGAAAGGAGAGGTCTTCATCTGGGGTTGCCCAGCATGCCACCTGCCCTGGCCTCTGGCCTCCTGGGACCTCCCCTCTCTGATCCAATTCCTCCATGCCTGTCTGGGGCTTAGAGACCCTCAATGCCCTGTCCCCAGCCTGGAGGTATGTCAAGAGAATGACCTCTGCCTGGAGTTCCCCACCACCCCACGACAGGGACCGCTCTATGAGGGCTGGGCCTCACCTCACTTTGCGGTAATCATTAAGCTTCTTGCTGATCAGAGCTTGGTTGGCACAGCCGGGGTCCTAAGAAAGACAGGAGAGAGCAGCCACGTTAGTGCCCACAGCCCACCCACCCCAGGGCTTATCCCTGGCTCTGCCTCGGCCTTGCCTCCCCTCTCCTGTCTCTAGGTGGAAAGCACAGACTCTGCAGCGAGAAAGACCAGGGCTGGACTGCTGTGCACCCCTCAGCTGTGTGACCTTGGGTATGCCACTCAGCTTCTCTGAGCCTCAGTCACCTCAACTATAAACATGGGGGTCTAACAAGGCAACCTCAGGGCTGGGGTGCAGAACTGTGCACTACAGCACTCACCACAGTCCCAGTGGGCACTGAGGTGGTGCCCCATGAGGGGCTACTACTGCAGTAATGAAGATGACTCAGGACCCCAACCATGCCCTGCTGGGGACAGCCCAACCAGACCTCCGGAGCAGGCCCTGAGGTGAGGAAAGATGCTCTCCAGTGAGTAAGACATGTCCTTGGTGAGTGGAGCTGTGGTCCAGGGACTCTGCACTAGTGCCCCTCTCCCATGACCAAAGCAGATGCCCACCTGGACCAAGCCCCAGGCACACTGCTGTGTTGCCAAAGACCAGCATCAAAGCCCGGGACCCCAACTAACTCTGCAGGCGCCTGACCCAGGAGGCAAGGGGACTGGGAACCCAGTCTTAGCACCTGGAGTAAAGCAATAGCCACCCAGGCCAGCTAGCCAAGATTTCTCCCCAAATCCCTGCCAAAGTGCTGGACTCAACCCCTGTCCCCCTGCAACCAAAAGCTGGGCTTCCTGGCCTCCACCAACGTCTATGTGTTCATGCCCTGCAGTGGAGCCAGCTCTAGTGCAGCTCTGGAGCAGGGGCGCTAATTCCGCAATGCTCCATGGAAGACCCCGCCCCCCATTGCGACAGCCTGCGATTGGCCCAGAGCTGCCCTGCTGTGCAAGAGCCTGCCCAAGGGGGTCCCTGGGCAGAACCGCCATTACTACCATTACTGCAGTTAGTATTGCTATTGCCAGTCACCCAAAACGAGGACGCCGGGTGCTATGAGCCACTGTTGGTGCCCTTCTCGCCAAAACCCAGGTGGACAGTTAAAGGAGAGGGAGTGAGGCTCGGAGTGGTCACCCCAGGTCACAGCAGCTGAACAGCAGCCCTGCCCTGTCCTCGCGGCCCGGCTGGGGCGCCCGGGCCTCACCTCGCCCTCGGCCCTGCTGTTCTCCCGGATCGCTCTGATCCAGCCCAGCATGTCATCCCGGTCCTCAGCCTGAAAGAGATATTCACAGAAGTCAGCGGTGGTCAGCCGGAACACGTGCCTCCTCTTGGTCTCGCTGTAGGAGATGTCCACCAGGCAGGAGCCGATGCAGACGGGCGCCGCCTCGTCCTCACCTGCGCCGGCCGCCGCAGCCCCCGCCGCCGCCGGCCCGGGCTCCCGCCGCTCCTTGCTCAGCGAGAGCGAGCGCGCCCGCAGCGCGGCGTACACCCGCTTCCACTGGCGCAGGCCGCTGCCCGCTTTCTGCAGGGAGACACGGGGTGGGAGAGAGACGGGGCAGTGGTGAGAATCAGACCTGCCCCCGCCCCTAGCTGCAGGGGCTGCAGACTGCAATGGAGGGACTGACGCCCGGGAGGAGGCCCAGCTTCCTGCCCACAGCGCACCTGAGCCCCACCTGCCCAGACACCTCCACTCAGCACTCCCAACCCCTCAGAGGACCCCAGCCTCCTCCTCCTCTAAACAAGAACATCAATGCCCAGGGACCCTGCAGAGGCTCTGGAAGGGCACACAGGTCCCTACCCAGCACCACCCTCAAACAAAATTCTTGTCAAGCCATTCCTGGTCCACACCCCAACCAATACACTCCACCCTTCAGAGCAAAACTGGCTCAGATCTGCCCACACGCTCAGGAGCTGCTCTCTCCACTTTTTTGCCTCTCACTCAAGACTACACTCAGTGTCCCTGCCCAAAGCTGCTCTCAGGGTCACCCAGGACCACCAAGTGGCAAAGCGAGTTGCCACTTCCAGTCCATGTCTTAACCTGTCAGTGGCATCTGATGCAGCGGGCACCACCTTCCCTCTCAAGGCCTCTCTGGGCATCTGAGACCCACACGCCCTGGTTCTTCCTAATTCTATTGGCTCCTTATGCTCCTCTCCTGCCCTCCCTGCATCCTCTATGCCTATAGTTCTCAACCAGTGCAAATCGCACACCCTTTAGGGACATTTGTCTGGAAAACAAACGTGGGGGAAAGGTGCATGGCACTCAGCAGGTGAAAGCCATGGGTGCTGCTAAACCCCTCACCAGGCACTGGACAGCCCCCAGCAAAGCATTATCGCTGGCCCCAATATCAGCAGAGTGGAGGGTAAGAGACCTGCACTATGGATGAGGTGCTCCAGAGCTTCTCCTGGGCTGTCCTCTCCTGCCACACCTCTCATGGGGGCACCATCATGCCCTGGCTTTAAACCCAGTGCATCTGTTGACAGCGGTTCCAAAATGTCTCGCCCTGGCTGGCCGTCTGTCCGCCCAGCCCCGTCCTGAACCTCCCACCGCCTGCTCAGTGCCTCCACCTGCAAGTCCCACAGGCACTGCTTGCGCACCGTGACAGGGCACGTGATCCTCATACTCAAACCTGTTCTCCACCCTGCCCCCATCTTTCCAGTTCAGTCAATCCAGCCAGTTGCCCAGAAACCTGGGAGTTGCCCTTGACTCCTCCCTTTCCCTCGCCCTTGACATCCAGCTCAACAGGCGGTCACAAATGTCCTGCTTCCAGAGTATCACACATCTCCACCCTTTTCTGTTTGCTTCCTTTCGAGATGGGGTCTCACAATGGTTGCCTGGACTGGTCTCAAACTCCTGGGCCCCAGCAAACTTCCAGCTGGGTCTGCGTCTGACAGTATCTTAACTGAGGCACTCACTGGCTGTTCTCTGTAGAGGTAACAAAATCCATGCCAGACATTTTGCACTCTGGTTTCAGCGGAAGGAAACACTACAGTCCTGAGCAGAACACACACCTCTGCATTGTGTGTATGCCCTGAGCTGTGCACTACTGCACCCAACTTGCCACAACCACTGTATCGACGTCATCAACACCTTCCGCCTGGACAACAGCAAAGAGCTTCCAGGCTCCCCTCACCTCATCAGCCCACTCTGCAGCCCACAGCTGTGCGGTCCTTTCTTGCTTTCTTTCTTTCTTTCTTTTTTTTTTTTTTTTTTTTTTGGTACCAAGGATTGAACTCAGGGGCACTCGCTTAACCACTGAGCCATATCTTGCTAAGTTACTCGGGGCCTCGCTAAATTGTTGAGGCTGGCTTTGAACTTGTGACTCTCCTATCTCAGCCTCCTGAGTCACTGGGATTAGAGGCGTGCACCACCCCACCAGGCCTTTTCGAAAGGTGAAGGAGAGTGTGTCTCTCCCCTGTGAAGCACTCATGAGAGCCTATCGCCTTGAAGGCCCTCTGAAATGTGGCCCTGGCCCATCCCCAAACTCATCTTTTCCCTCTTTATCACTTGCCAAGACGCAGGGCCTCTGACGGGGAGCATCCCTGTCCTTCCTTTCTCAGGGCCGTTTCCATTGGCACCCACATATCCACTGGGCCTCCTTCTCTCGCTTTCTCCTGTAGCTGCCTCCTCCTCACCCTTCAGAGCTGAGCTCCAAGGTAACAGACATCACCTCTTCAATGAGGCCTTCACTGACCCCCACTTTTTTTTCCCTAAAGACAAGACCCTCACACCAGCACCACATCTCCCCGTTCACTTTCCATCTACTATCAGACCAAGTGTGAACACAGCCCATGTCTGGCCTCACAGCATGGGCCAACATGGGGACATTTAGAGAAGAAATGGTGATCCTAACAACAAAATTATCAAAGTCTCCTCCATGGAGGATTTAGTGTTAGAATGGGGTGGTACCAAGACCCCCTGAGACTGAACCAGCTGGATGACGTTGGACAAGTCAAGCCCCCACCCTCAGCATCAGTGTCCCCTGATAGTAAAATAAGGGTTAAGCTGACAAGTCTCCATGGTCACATCTAGCTGAAATGCCAGCGCTATGACTACAATCATGCATCACACAACCTCCCCACAATGACAGTCAGTGGACTCTGAAGGAGGCTGAGAACTGGTGGGGGTGAGGGAGAGGGTGCAAAAGGAGGCTGGAACTGCTGGAGCAGATGACTGACAGGCCTGGAGCGGACTCAAGGACTCTTCCTCTAACTCCAGGCCATGGCACCAAGGAGACAAGTGACACTGGGATTTGGCCAGCAAGGGACCAGAAGCCCCTGTCTTCAAGAACTGTCAGTGAACATGAAGGAGACAGCTCTGGTCTCTGCCCAGGGCCCTGTCATGGGCCACCTGGAGCTAGGGATATACTACCTGGGAGCAGGAGCCAGCTGTTCTCAGTGGACCCTCCAAGTGGCTTCCGAAAGACTTTGTCCTCACTTGGCTCCGCTTGCTCAGATCACACAGTGGCCCTTGCCCCCTCCCAGTTCTTGCCATCTTACTGGATCTTTTTGGTTTCCACAGCCAGCCCCACCTCCCCAGCACCCACTTTCTCTCAAGGCTCAACTGGGTCCATCGCCACCTTCTCCCTGCACCCAAAGTCACAGGCACCTGTGTACACCTGACAGACAAAGGCCCTTTCCAGGGGAGCCTCCCCAGAGGGCCACACCCTAAGAACCTGTGTCCCCAGGATACCTCTGCCGGGGTATGTCCCACAGCCATTAGACATCACCTGGTCCCAACAGAACCCCTTTCCCCAAACCTGCTTCTTTTCTCCAAACTTGCCCCTCAAATGTCCAGTGGCTCAGGGGACACCTCCCATCTCTCCCACAGCCCAAGCCAGGAAACCAGGAGGCACACACCCATTCCAGACCATCAGCAAGCCAGACGGCCCTTCCCCTAGAATCTATTTAAATGGTTCCCTCCCCCTGGCTCTATGCCAGGACCTGGATCAGGCCTTCCTTGCTCATCTAGACGGTAATGACACTGTCTCCTCCTGTCACAGACACAACAGTTGTCCCCTATATCACACACTTCCCCACTCAATCTCTACCTTAAGCCCTACCTAGACAGGCATTCCCTGAGTGTCCAGGTCCCATGTGCTCTGGCAACCACCCAACTCCGCACCTTATCTTCTACCTCCTGCCCTGGGTGCTCCAGGCATCCTGCACCCAGCACCCCTCCCACATCTATCCCCCAGACCCTCCAAGAGGCCATCTAGGCCCAGATCACTCCTTTCCTTCCCCACTACGTGCATTCATATCTCATGTCTCAGCCTTTTAGAAATCTGCCCCACTCCCACCTTACCCTGCTGAGGCCTCAAAGCCCCCATCCTGACAGTCTGTGCACTTGTCACTATGAGACAACATGAATTTTCTCTGCTGGTCAATAATCTCAGGAGGGCAGGACTGAGTTGGCTCCCTCACCCCAAATTTCTAGAACTTCAACAGAGATCCCCAAGCAGGGGTGCTCATCAGCAGTGAGTCTCAGGCCTGCCTGGCTATTCCATCCTCACAACCACCCCCAGAGTAGAATAACACTGTCCCCATCTCACAGGTTAAAACAGGGAGGCTCAGGGTAATAAAAGGGGTACCCAGAGCCATATGGTTGATGACATGGCTGGGCAGAGACTCAAAGTCCGTCTGCTTCAAAGCTCATGTTCTTTCCAGGTACCACAAGCTCCCCAGGGTCAGGGTGGAAAATTCAAATATAGTCAGTTTCCATGCCTTCCATACCTCAGATTCAAATGACCAAGGATTAACAATATTTTGGGGAAAATGCATCTACACTGAACATGTATGAACTTTTTTCTTGTCATGAATCCATAAATGATACAGTTTGACAACTATTTACATAGTATTTATAAGCTGGGTACAGGGGCACACACCTGTAACCCCAGTGGTTTGGGAGGCTGAAGCAAGAGAATCACAAGCTCAGAGCCAGCCTCAGGTATTTAGCAAGGCCCTAAGCAACTTGTGAGACTCTGTCTCAAAACCAAGGAAAACAAAAACAAAAGAACAAACGAACAAGCAAACAAATGGGCTGGGGATGTGGCTCAGTGGTTAAGCATCCATGGATTCAATCTCTGGTACCAAACAAACAGAGCATTTATATTACACTCAGCAGTACAAGTCATCCAGAGAGAATCCGAAGTGTAGGGGAGGATGTGTGTGGGTTGTACGGAGATGCTACTCCATTTTATACAAGGGGTTTGAGCATGCGTGGATTTGACACCCGTAGAGGCTCTAGAACCGTTCCCCTCCGACACCAAGGGCTGCCTGTAATGGCAGTGAAGCAGAACAGCAGCTCCAGGTGCCAGGTGCTGGGTAAACCCTCAGCCTCAATCACCTCATTTAATCCCCAGCAACAGGTTTAGGAGTAGGGATTGCTGTCAACTCCACCTACAGATGAGGACACTGAGTCATAGGTGGGTGAGCCCCAAGCCCTCAGAGCAATGTGCAGTGTCATCAAGAGTCAAAACTAGGTTTGTCCTAACCACTCTGCTGGCTTTGAGCAGGTGGACTGGAGGGATAGGAGAGGGCTGCAGAGGGCCACCATCCCTCCTTTCTCAGCCCAGGGCACTGGTCTAGGACCCAGATTCATGGCCAGGGCCCTACCTTGTCTTCTCTGGGGTCTTGCTTGTCCTCCCTCCCTCCCCCTTCCCACCACCTCCCTCCAGGCCCCTGATTCACACCCTTGTCTCTCACCTGGATCTCTGTGCTGGCTTCTAATGGTCTTCTTGCCTCCAGGGTGGCCTCTTTATAATTCATTCCCAGGAAGCCAAGCATGTTAAAGCTGTGACTCCCTCTCAGGAAGAGCCCCGAGCCTTTAGGGTGCAGACTGAACCCTCTGCAGGTCCCACAAAGCCCTGAAAAGGCTTTTTTCTTTTGGACTTCAGCTTCCCCATAAAGATCACCCTGACCTTCCTCCTCAATTCTCATGAGCCCCAGTGGCCATTTTCAGGGTTATCTGCTAACCAAGGATCATTAAGGGATGGTTTTGTCAGCACTCCAAACACCACTTGATGAGATTCATCCTACAGCAAAGACTTCCTCTCGTTAACCTCTTTTTCGTGAGTCCTTTAAGCCCCACCCCCAGAAGTTCTTCCCGGCATCTAACCTCCATCCTCCATGGTACAATCTAGCTCCAGAGGTGCAGAGCAGGTGCAGGAGGAGCCGGAGAGTTCCACAGGAGCCAGCTTCCATTCACCCCCATCTCATTCCTCTACCCATCTCACCTTCCCTTTCTTGGTGAGGATTTGCTTATAATACAACCAGCCTTCTCTCCTGATATCGCTGAAGGTTGCATCTGAGAGGTCAGAGGTTGAGTGCCGCTTAGAAGGGGCATCAGCGTCTTCGGAAGTACCCCAGCTATCCAGAGACTGCAAGGAGACAACAGAGGGCAATTTAGGGTGGCTCCCACAGTACCAGCATCTCAGGAACCCCATAAACTGCTTGCAGCCACACGGGCCTGGCGTGCGTCTGGGTTACACTCTGATGTGCTGTGTAACCTCAATGGGCCTCTCTCTGCCTTTTGTGTTGCAGTCAGGAGACATAATGGAGAAGCCAGAAAGGAGGAAGACCACAGCCTTGAAAAGCCAATCTGGAACCTCCTTTAACTTTACAGCCTAAAAGGAATTAAGGAAACAGAGGAAGAGACCGTGTCAACAAGGAGTTAAGTAAACAGGGGAAGTGGGAACATCAACAAAGACTGAGTGATGGAGCAGGTTGTTGAGGCCATAAAGAGTTAAACAGAGGAAGTGATAGTCCACAGGACTCCAGCACCAGAAGTGACATGTCAAGGGAGAGTTAAGTAAGCTGAGGAAATGATAGAACAATAAGCCAGGTGGCAATATCTGCAAGGTGCTAAACTGACCAAAGATATGCAGGGTTTGGGATGTGATAGCTTTTCCAGTTATAAACAATTCCAAAGAGTCGTGGGGCTGACAGTGTAGCACAGAGGTAGAGCACTGGCCCTGGGTTCCAGCCCCAGCACAGAAAGGGGCAAAAACAAAAACACAAAACAAAACCTGCAGCAGCCACTACAGACCAGATCCTTTGTCTTCCCAGGTCCCGAGGGTGGAAACTCCAGCCTCTCCATCAATCTTACCCATGCCCTGAAGACACCATGCAAACACAGCAGTGCCCTTCTCCCCAGGCAGGCACAGTGGCAGGTCCGAGGGACCAAGCAAATAAAGGAAGCTCATACGCTAGCTTGGGTGCCCAGCAGGTACGATGGCAGACACCACCAGGTAACATGATGGTGTTGGGGTCGCACAACATAGCAAAGGGAGACAAGAAATGCCAGGTGCAGAGGCTGAAAGTTCAGAGCAGGCCTAAAAAATCCCAAGGAGAGTGAAAAAGTGACTCGTGTAATTATGGGGGGACGAGGGGCTCTCCGGGAGAAGGGCGATGACAAAAGTGGAATGATGACAGAGCCTGCAGATGGGTGACAATGGTGATGTGACAGTGGGGCGTTCAGGGAGCAAGGAGCCAGGAGTTGGAGGGGCTCATTTCGGGTCCTGGGACAGGCACAGAGCCCACACCAAGGCCACCACCCTCCTGCCCCCACCCTCCCACGCGCACACTTGCTGCTCACCCCATCAGTGAAGAAGCTCCGAAGCATCCTCAGGCTGGGTACGCGGTTTGGCAGGCGCCTGGGGAGCAGGGACCAAGATGAGGGCGTGGGAAGCACAGCAAGGACCTTGCTTTCTGGTCACCCACCAAATCCCAAGGTCCAGCCTCGGGAGCAGCTGGCCAGGGTGGCTGTGGTCACCCCACCCAAACAAAGCCTCACCTCAGTGGTCGGCCCTCATCCCGGAAGGTGTTGAGCCCATCGTCGCAGGACTTGGAGCGCTCAGTGGTAATGGCCAGCAGGTAGGAGGAGCGGCGGCCAGCCTTGATGCTGCCTGCAAAGCCACCCACAGGCCTCAGGGTCAGTGGGCAGCAGATCAGGGGTCCCTGTAGCCTTCCCTTCTGGATCAGGCTAGGAAGTAACTCTTCCCATGGAGCCCCAAGAGGAGCAACAACCAATTGGAAGAGGACAGACATCAGGCCCCAGGCCCAGCAAAGGCCCCTGGGGAGCAAGCAGCAGGGGGACGGGTGCTGGGGAGCAGGGAGCACTCACTGCAATCCTGGGAGTAATGGCGGCCGAGGGCAAAGGTGAAGGTTGGTGAGGATGGGCTGGTGCCCAGGACGGGAGCCGAGTTCATGGCACTGGAGACCACTGCAGAGGCAGGGACGTGCTTGGCCTGGAGGTCGATACTGGGGCTGGTGGGTTCATCTGCACATGAAGGAAGGGAGGTGTGAAGGTGGCAAAAGAATGACCTGCCTGTCCCTACCTGTCCTGCCAACCCCAGCATCCCTTCCTCCAGGCTCAGAGCACACTCACAGGCTCCTCAAGCACCGCAGGGCCCTACTGGCAATATACCCACTGCCCAGCATGACCTGCCCAGAAGGCTAGTGACAGAAGCGCTCCTGTCAGCAAGGGCTGAGTCTCCCCCTCACATGGAGGAGACCCTGAGGTAGGAATGAGCCACCCTGCTTAGAGTGGGTTCCTGGGGGCAGAGCCAATATTCCCACCTCATACTGGAGGCGTCCGGGACCGTGCCTCCCCATCAGACTAAGAGCTCTCTGAGAGCACGAACTGTGCCTCCCCCATTAGATTGGGGGCTTTCTGAGGTCAGGGACTGTGCCTGCCCCCCTTAAGACTAGAAGCTTCTATGGTCAGGGCTGTGCCTCCTCCATCAAACTGGGAGCTTCTGAGGTCAGAGACTGTGTCTCCCCCATCAGACTGGGAGCTTCTGAGGTCAGGAACTGTCTCCCCTATCAGACTGGGAGCTTCTGAGGTCAGAGCTGTGTCTCCCCCATTAGACTGAGAGCTTCTGAGGTCAGGGACTGTGTCTCCCCCATCAGACTGGGAGCTCCTTGAGAGCAGAGGCTCTGTCTCCCCCTCAGACTGGGAATATGTGACAGCTGTCCTCAGTTTGTTCGGTCCCTCCTGACTGAAGCCATCTCTCTGCCCCACCTCAGGCCTCTTGTACCTCATTCCCCAGGTTGCTTGGGTGCAGCTCCCACCTCTGGGCCCTGCTCCCAGTGCCATCATCTTGCATGTGGTCTTTCTCCTGAGTCGGTAGACCCGGGCCAGCCTTGTCTGCTCCCTTGCAGGCACTCACATCCATCAAATCCCAAACATCCTGCTCTTTCCGCCCCCCAGTCCCAACATGGGGGTGAGGCAGCACCCTCCAGTCAGGCCAGAGACCTAGAAATGACCCCAGACTCTCTGTCCTCATGTCTCCTTTATTCACCATCCATTCTACAAACAGCCTTCACAGTCCCCTATGTTCTCAGGGTAAAGTCCAAGGCTCTAGCGACTGGAAAGACTTCTTGAACCATAAGGGCCCTCATGACCAGGAAGAGCATCCCGCCTCTCCCACTTCAGGGTCTTTGCATATTCAAGTCTCTCCCTGAACACTCTTCCCTGGACTAACTCCTCATCCTTCACATCTCAGACAACTCGGCCTTTCTCTCTGTGCCTACCACGCCCACACGGCCCTTCCCTCTCCTCCTGGAGCTGCCTGTGCCACAACCACATCACTGGCTTGTTCTGAGCATCTACCGCCCAGGAAAGCCTGGAGCCCATCACAGTGCCTGACACAAATATGTGTGGGAGAGATGGAGGGCAGACAGAAGGAACAAAGAATGAAAGATACAAAGGAAGAGTGGCAGCAAGAAAGAATGGAAGGATGGAGAAAGGACACAAGGAAAGAATGATGGATAAATGGATGGGAAGAAGGAAGGAACAAATGAATGAATGAACAAAGGAAGGAGGGAGGGAGGGTCAGAAGGAAGAAAAGACAGATGGAAAGAAGCAGAGATGCTGAGAGAGTGATGGACTCATGGCTGGAAGGATAAATGAATGGGAGGTAGAATAGAAAAAAGGATGAAGAAGAATGGATTGGCAGATGGCTGGAAAACAAACAATCCTATCAGCACCCACTCAGAGCCTTGCGCCTGGTAGACAGGTGGGTGGGTTCATCAGGACATAGGGCCCAATCTCAGGACAGCTGCCTGCACCCCTACTCACCAATGAAGGGGATGGAAGCCAGAGAGTCTTCAGTAGTGGCCAAAGGGGTCACCTTCCTGCCCAGGCGCTCCCCTCGCCCACTGGCCTCAGGCTCTGAGGACTCATCACCAAATCCAAGGTTCACTTGTCTGGCAGGAGTCAGCTGGACCTTGCGGCCGGTTGGAGGCTTCTGCCTCAGGACCACCTCATCACGGCGATCCTCAGCAGGAGGTTCCAAGGCCCGGGTGCTGGGCTCTGGCCGGACAACTCTGGGTGGTTCCGACGCTTCTGGTGGGAACGGTGCAGGGGTCTGGGCCAAGTTGAAGGTGGGCAGTCCCCCAAAGGGTGAGTCCCGGAACGAGAGTGCATGTAGGAGGCCAGTCCGGCGCTGGAATGATGGGCTATAGCTTCGGTACCCAATGTATCCAATGTCATCCAGGCCCTGCAGACCATGTGGGGGTGGAGCCTGGGGCCCTGACAGGTTCCCAGTGGGGCAGGCAGAGGTGCGCGTAGATGGACGCTGGGGAGCCCAGCCACAGCGCTCAAGGCGAGGTGACACTAGTGCTCCTGGCCCCAGTGCCTCAGCAGAGCGGGTGGCCCTGCTCAAGTAATCATCTGAGCGAGCCCGATGCCATCCCTCCTGGCCCAGCTGACTCAAGGCATCCTGGGAGGTGGAGCAGGGCCACGGGCGATGGGTAGTCACGTCCTCCAACCGGTCCTGTGAAGCACTGCGGGCCCTGGGTGGCATGGCAGGGCACCGTCTCTCCCCCGCCCTGCGGGGTACCTGGTTTGACAGCCAGTGTGACAAGGCCTGCTGGCACTCTAGTCTGCTAGGAAGCATCCGGCTGGCAGGCTCTGGGAAGGCACGGGTTGTCCGGGGCTCCGAGGGGAGGTGGGGGAAGGCACCAGGGCTGGGGCGGGGCTGGCTCATCCCCAAGGAAGAGTTGTCCGGATGGGCACGGGTGGCAGATAGGACACGGGGCCCTGGGTCACTCCAGGCAGCAGGACTTCGAGGGTCACTGGGCAGTGCTGAGATGGGCTCAGGCACCATAGTGGCCCAGGCAGAGGCCCGGACTGGTGGGGCATAGGTCTTTCGAGGGTAGCAGAGTGGAGGTGGCTCTGGGATGCTGCGGGCCTCTCCAGAATACGGCTCGTTCCCCTTCAGGTAGGCGTCCTGGGAGTAGGCCTGGTCAAAGACACAGGCAGGTGAGCATAGCTGGACAGGTCCCACAGGGCAGCCCTAAGAAGTCCAGGTCCTCAGAAGGGCACTGAAGGGAGAGGACTATGCAGGGACATGCTGAATGGGTAAAAGCAGAAAGGCATGCTCCAAAGACCCAGGGGGAGGACAAAGAAGAGGCGATTGAGAGAGAAAAAGACACACACACTCAAGAAAGAGAGCTGGGATTTCTCTAAGACTTATGACAAGGACAGCCTTTAGCTGAAAATTGTTTCCTGGGGTCCTCCCGCCAGCCTGGCCACGGCCTCCTCCCTGCTTCCTTATGTCCAGTGATGCCCACAGCTCCTTTGGTGGACCAATCAAGGTGGCAGGTGACAGGGAAGAAAGCAGGCTGAGAGGTCGGGGGTGGGGTCGGCAGCGGGTGGGTGGAGCTAGGCTAGGAGAGCCTGACGTGCCTCTAACCCCTGCATGGGGAGCTGGAGCCTGGCTCCTAAGCCACCAAGGTGAAGAGGAACTCCCCCACCTCCTGCTCCCTGGAGGTCAGCTTAGCCAGTCTGGCTAAGGAGCCTTGGGCCACCTTCTGCCACCCCTAGGCCTGGATTTGGCGCTGGCTGCTGGTTGCTGAGGCTGACGCTGCATTGCTGAGGAGTGACAGGGCTGGCTCCCAGGCCCAACCGAAAAAGGAGGAGGCCCCCAGGGACAGCAGCTTTGTGGCCCTGACCCTGGGTGAGCTAGTGGGGGCCCATCTCAGGGTGAAGTGTCAAAGGGTAGGAGAGAGAACACAAACACACACACACCACACAAGGGGACACAGGAAGATACACACCCTGAGACACTCGCACAGCGAACACAATGAGACACACACACAAACAACTGCCCCTCCAGTCCCAGACACAAACATCATGTGATGAGGTCCAGCTAACCACACCCCCGCACACTCAGCCCCTCCAGCCGGCACACACAGGGCTGGGGACACACATACCTCTCCCTCCTGCCATCCTGCCGGCACCCGGGGCTCCTTGCATCACAGCGGCAGCGGCAGCATCCTGCCCGCCCCGTGGCCCCCACCCGTTGACCCCCCCTACACACAGCTGCAGCTCTGGTCCCCTCGGGCTGCCCTGCCAGCCGGCCGGCGGCTCCCCTTCGCCCCCACAGGCTCTCTAGGCGGGCTGGCAGGAGGAGGAGGGAGGGAGGATGGGTGTGGAGGGGCCTCGCGTTGGCTGTGGCGTCAGCAGCTGCCGCAGCCTGATTGGCCTCCAGCCTTGGCTCCCAACCACAGGAATGCCTGGGCCCCACCCTCTGGCTGGCCGGAGATGGGGGCGGAGGAGGCCCCCAGATGCTGACATCTGGGGCTGCCAGCCCACTGAAGCCTGGATAGCAGAGCCTCAGACTGCCGCCCTTACCACTTTTGGCCTCTGCCAGCTGGAGAAGGGGGGCACCCTAGGTCCCGCCCTGTCACCCTCGTGTAACTGGCGTGCTTCAGCTTGGGGGAAGGTGGCTTAGGCGGGGCCTTTGGGAATGGGGGTGAGCCACCCATCTCTCTGAGACTCCATTCTTTTCTCCCCCTCCCCAGGAAAAGCAAAGGGACAACTGAGGTCAGGGTTGGAGGCTCCCAGAGGGGCATAGTGCCAAACGTGGCACTGTGATTACAGTGATTATAAGTGCACATCCAGGGCAGAAGCCCAGCAGCTCCAGGCCTTCAGGGCTTGGCCCTCAGCCACCCCTCGGGGGCAGTGACCTCAGGGGCAAGCAAGCTGGCATCTGGCTGGGACCCATGAGACCAGGGAACTGGGGACTGGGCAGAAAGGACTGCCCTGGGCTCTGGGTGTGCTTCATGCAGTGACTGTGGATATATCCCTCAGCGGCTCGCTCCACTTTGCAGCCACTCTAGGAATGCTGAGGCTGGGGAGGGGGTCAGACTGCACATCCCCATTGTACAAAATTTGAGGTTTTCTTAAATTTTATTTATTTTGTGTGGGGCAGGGAGTGGTTCTGGGGATTGAACCCAAGCATACCAGACAAGCGCTCTGCCACTGAGCTCATTCCCAGTTCCACTGTGCAAAGTCTAGATCCTGCAATATTGCTGAGCGCAAGTGCCTGAAATGGGCTGGGCATGTTCATGGGCATGCATGTTGGGATAACATGCCAGTGGGTATTTGTGTCATGGCGGCAAGAAGTCCAAATACATACATTGTGATAACATAAGAAATCCAAACATACACATTGTGGTACATGGTAGCATTTGTGCCCCAAGGAACCCAGGTGCTGATGAGTGTGTCCTGAGGTCTTTCTGTGTTAGGCAGAGGTATTGTGACAGGCTGTGATGTTTGAGGAGGGACTGTGGTGGCCCTGGGAGATTGTCTATATTGTGACCTGGGCCTACGTGGTGTGTGAATGTGTGTGTGTGTGTGTGTGTGTGTGTGTGTGTGTGTGTGATGGCACATGGCAATTGTGTTATAGGAAGGGTGGTACTGTGGAGCTATGTTGTATATCTGGTGTGTTCTGCTTGTGTGTGAGTGGTGCCCATGATAACAGGGTGAGGTGGGGTACATCAGGGGTGTATTTGGTGTGTGTATGTACACATACCTACAGAGACACTCTCACTTGGAGCCAGGCGGGGAGGAGATGTGGGGAACAGGCATCTTTCATAGGCGCTAATAAGAACATGCCAGTCTGGCAAAGCCCACAGAGCTACCCTCCTTTCAGATACCCTGGCAGGAATCTTGCCTGCCAAGGCCAACACCTCCCCTCTCCCTAGCTCGCAGCAGCCCTGAATGAAGCAACAACCAGCCCCAGCCCAGGGATGGGCCTGGCAGCCCCAATTGGGCAATGCCAGGCTGTTTCCTTCTCTGTCTCCCACAGGGGCCAATGCAGGAGTGAGAGCCCAAGGAGAATGGCTGTGTGCTGCCCCCGGCCTCAGGTATCTCTGTGCAGAGCGCAGGTATTGGACTCACCAGCTGCAGGATGTCCTCATCCTTGGGCATAATGGAGAGTTCCAGGGTATCATCACTACAGAGACAGGGCAGAGGGTCAGGCAAGGGGGTCTAGGAAAATAAGGCTCTTGGCCACCAGGGCCAAGACGGGTGGGGTGGGCTGGGAGCCTTTAGGGAAGAAGGAAGATAGGGGATGCTCACCTATTCTGGATCAGGGCTATGACCTGGGAGTAGGTCTTCCCGATGACACTCTCCCCATTCACCTTCACCAGCCGGTCCCCTGTGAACAACGGGTGGGGCTTTGTATAAGAAGCCAAGGGGTATCAATGCCCCACTGGGTACCCCTGTGCCAGGTGTGGGTGACAGTGATGGGTGAGGGCCTCCCCAAGAGCTGAATCCAAGAATCCCACCCTAACCAGAGAGTGCAGTGAGCTGGGACCCAGGATAGCTCACCTGTGCGCAGACCTGCCCTGTGGGCAGGGCCATCTTCCTTCACATTCTTGACAAAGATGGTATCCATGGGCTCCAGGCGGTGCCGAGAGGAGAGTCCTGGTGGGCATCAGCCAGATTAACTGGGAGTGGCTGCTGAAGGTCACACCCATGCACAGCTACACACACAGGGGGGACACACACTCAGAGAATGATCACATTCACACAGACACAAGCATACACACAGACTGATACATCCCTAGGACACTGTGAACACAGCCACAAATGCATAGCCAGACAAGAAAGACGCCACAAAGACACAGAGAGCAGCCCCTTTAATGCCTACAAAGTCTCCAGCATGCTCTAGAAACCAAGCTAAATAGGAAGTGGAGACATAGACCTTGACCTTCCAGAGCCCACTGTCTAGTTAGGGAGAGAGTCGCACACACCACACACGCACGCGCACACACACATCACAAGATAAAGGGTGCCATGCAAAAGGCCCACATCAAGTCCTGAAGATATGTGGCAAGGGAGACGACCACACATACAGAGAAATATCCATACTACAGACCCGGGGAGTCACTCACTCTTGGGACAGAGGCCCAAGAACCCCAGGGAGGGGGCACAATGCCCACCACACTGCAGCAACACCCCCTGCTGTTTATTGCACCCACCCTGGAAGTAGGCCTGTTCTAGAGCAGCTGGCTCCTCCCCCTACAGCCTGTGGCATGGGGACTCAGGAAGACAGTGTCCCCATGGCTGCCTGCAGAAGCCCAGGACAGGGCAGGAAGGCTGCCTATTTAGGGAGTTCTGCCTTGAATACCCAGGGAGCCTGGGAGCCAGCAGGGTGCCCTTAGAGTAGCAAGGGTGACGGCAACGGAGTTTAACTCCCTTCTTAACAAAGGCCTCAGACCACCCCCTACTCCTGCCTCACTGTCTCCATCCACAAGGAAGAGTTCTTGTTCAGTGTACCCCACCACTGGTACCCAAGCCCTGCAGTCCCAACCTGGGCCTTGGTCTAGGAAGGAAGAAACTAGAGGGAGGACAGGGGCTGGGTGACACCCAGTGTGCTGAGTATTAGACATGCGCAGAAGGTACAGGCCCGTGGGAAGACGTACGTGAGAAAAGAGGGAGGACAGTGAGGAGGAGAAGCCCAGAGGGCCAGACCAGGAACACAGAAAAAGGGAACGATAGGAACAGGAGTGGAAGTGGGGGCAGATGGCCAGGGCTATGGGGAGCAGAAGAGAAACAGGAGCTGGAGGCTGAGTCCAGCCAGCCCCGCCTCCACGCCTCCTTACCTCCTCCTCTGCCTCCTCCTCTGCCTCCTCCTCCTCCTCCTCCTCCTCCTCCTCCTCCTCGACCTCCATTCTCTTCCTCCTGTAGACAACACAGAAGTGGGTGTGGCCCTGGCTTTAGCCCTCAGCAAAATCAGCTGCACAGGGAAGCCCAGCTTCACCTAGGTGGGCCCCTCCAAGCTCCAGCCACCCCTTATCTCCTTCCAACTAGCCAGCAGCAAGCGGGTGGGAGGGCTGTCAGCTGGAGCACCAATTTCCAGGTTGTCGCCCAGAAACGTGTGCTACCCTTTCTCACACCTGCCAATCCCACCACCCCAGCATCCAAGCCATCTGGGAACCTCCAATCCACCCAGGACCCATGTCCTCTTCCCTTGGGGAGATCCAAGGTCAAGGGAGGAGGTTCCACATACTCACAAACAGAAGACCCAGGCAGACACAGATAAGAAGGTGTGACAAGCGCAAACAGTGCTATCATGGGGCAGAATGGGCAGGGAGGACTGATTAGCAGTCCTCTGGGGAGGGGATTTTAAGGCAGGTTTGAGTGGCAGGGAGAGGTGTTCTGGAGGAGGGGAATGGGGTGTGCAGAATCAGGTAAGAGCTGGATCCACTGGGTTAAAGGAGAAGGTCAATACCAACCACCGACAGGAGAGTCAAGACTAAAGCACTCAAGTTTGAAAGGAGAAAAGAGGGACATGGCCAGGGTCCTTTTGTGGGAGAGGATGGGAACCAGCAGGGCAGAGGATTCTGTTAGCTAGGTGCTGGGGTTCACTGGGAGGCCTTGGGAACCAAATCCTGGTGTAGGGATAGCACACTGGCCTTGGGGAAGAATTTGGACTGAGGAAAAGGAGATCAAGGAGGCCAAACTAGCCAGATGTGGCATTTCAGAGCTGGACTGGGCCTTCAGTGTCATCCTGACCAACACTCCACAGATACACCCATTTTACAGACCAAAGGGTGTGACTTGTTCAAGGCCACTCAGAAACTCAGTGGCAGAGCCAGAGTTGGAACCAAGAACTCACTGGCACCCAGCCAGGAGCGGGTGGGCCACAGCAAGGCCACTAGGTGCTGCTGGAGAGCAGGCTCTTTGCCCTGCCTCCTGTGTGGGGTGTGCACCCACTGATGCGAGCTGACAGCACAGAAAGCCAGTGGCAAAGGCAGACGGATGCATCTGGATCGCTGAGCTCCCTGCAGGCTCCCAGGGAGGCAGTGGAGAAGGTGGGGAAAACTCAGCCTCTTCCTGCCTCCAGGCCGTGGGCCCCTCCCAGCCCTGGGCAGGTTCTGGAAAGAAGATGGAGCCCTCCCTGGCTGGTCCTGCCCCAGAGTCTGCCAGTGTCCCAGGGGAGGAAGAGCTCACCGCTGCGGAGCATTGCACATGCTTCTGCTACCGTCACCCATCAGTAGGGTCCCCTGAAAGGTGGTGGCAGGGGCCAGGAATGAGGGAAGGACAGATGGGGGTTCCAGGAAACTACAGGGCTGCTGTTCTTGGGCACCAAAGTGTAGGGCAGTGCCACACACCATCAGCCCCCTCTTCTGTTCTTAAGCACAGCTGCAGCCAATAAAAATGGCTATACAGGGGGCTGGAGTGGTGGCTCAGCGGCTATGGTGCTTGCCTGGCATCCACAAGTACACGGGTTCAAACCCCAGCACTCATGTACAACTAAGTGTCGGAGCAACGAAGGCCATGTGAAAAACTAAATAAAAATTGATTCTCTCTGTCTCTCTCTCACTGTCCTTCTCTCTTTAAAAAAAAAAATGACTATGCAGGCACCCCAGATTTAGACATGAATGGGAGCTGCAGTGACATGCACACATGCTGTGGGTTCCCAGACCTGCATGCACACAGAGACACACACGTGCAAGTCCATGCCTAGCATACCGTGCACGCACACGTGCACGCAGAGACATGCAAGCACACAGACAGTGAAATCCAATGCCTTGGTTCTCTGGCAGGTGGGACCAAGGTCCCCAAGGGAGAGTCCCCCAACAGCTGTGCAGGCTGATCCCAGCCCTGGGGGAAGGGGAGAGAGGGGTTCATTGACTTGGACATAAATCTGTCTCCCCCTCTGCAGGAAAAGAAGAGGAAGAAGGGGGCAGGGCCCTCATGCAGAAGGGGCCACCTTCTGTCCTCTTCCCACACTCCTCTTTACTCTTGAGGCCCCTCCTCCACTAGCTCCCAGCCTTGGGTTGCACTGAGGGGCCCTGGTTCCTTGACTCAGAGAACTTGATGTTTATATCAGGGTGGGAAGGACTCGAACTGATCAAGGCATTAAATGCCCTAAGGTTACAGCAGGAGCAGGAGCCAGAGAAGGGTGATAGCCTAGAATGTATAGTGAGTCAGGAGTTATACCAGAACTAAAACCCTGCACCCGCTTCCCTTCCCAGCACATAGAGCTGTGGCCAGCTCCCATCTGGGGCACTCGGGGAGGGGACCCAGAGGTGTAATGGGGTAAGTTCCCTGGTGGCTCAGATTAGGAACTGGGAGAGCAGATCCAGGTTGGAAGGAGCCAGCGGATAGGGAGTCCCAGGAACTCCATCTTCCCAAGATATTTGTCCACTTTCCAGAGAACACGGGGATAGGGCAGGGAACATTCTGGCTCCCCACCACTCCCTTCTTCTGAGTGGTTAGGCACTTTGACCACTGCCTTATGGTGCAAATGTCCCAGCCCTCAGCAGAAGGGAGTCAGGTTGGGCCCAAGGAAGGCCTACTTCTCTGAGAGGACTAGTGGGCAAACAAATCACCCTCCCCCATCCAGCTTCCCAGGGACAGCCAGGCAGTGGCAAGCTGGCATACCTTCAGGCTGCAGTGCACGGCAGATTCGGGTGGGTACACGATGAAGTGGCGCAAGGTGAAACCAAAGCCATCCTGGAGACTTTTGTGCAGCAGCAAGGTCCTTGGCCCCTGCCAAGGGAGGGGGCGCCCAGTAGAGCACCCATCTCTCGGGCCCAGTGGCAGCTGTGGAAGCACAGGGAGACAGGGTGAGTGCTCTGTGCCCAACCTCAGACCTCTACGCTCTGCTTCCTGCAGCCTAGGACCTGAAGGACTGCCAGGGTCCAGGAGGCCCCAGAGAGCCTTTCTCCCTGACCTCTTCCTCACCTCTTTCCTTCCCCTCCCACCCTCATGAGCCCGACAGCTTTTTCCTTGTTTCCCCCTCAGATTCCTCCTGATGACTTTGCCTCTGGGGGAATAACGTGCTGTGAGCCAGGCCTTCATTCAGCTCAGCAAACATTCAAAGAGCATCTACTATGTGCCGGGTACTGCACACACAACCTTCCTGCCCCAGGGAGGCCTGCTGCTGTCCGCACACACCTGCACATACAAATACAAGACACTGGGGGCTGGAGCCGTGGCTCCGCGGTAGAGCGCCTGCCTGGCATGCATGAGGGCCTGGGTTCAAACCCCAGCACCACATACACAAATGGAGGAAAAACAAAAACCAGATGAAGAATAAAACTGATTCTCTCAAAAGAAAAAAAAAAACAACAAGATATGGGTGCACATGCGCGCGCGCGCACACACACACACACACTTATGCAGACAGAACATGCCCAACAAAACAGACTAGTACACATGCAAATGTGTACACAGACCCACTGATGCACACACAGACAACTACACAAACATGCTTCTGTAAACAGACACACACACACAGCTACAACATCAGTGCAGTCTTACACATGCACACAGCACAGAGTACCAGCTTATTCACAGGAAAGCAGCAGAGGTGGGGACACTGCCCTCTGTCCGACCTGCCAGAATGCTTGGGATTCCCCAAGAACTGAAAACAAGGCTTTAGCAGGGCACAGGGGCTGTTTCTGGGGCAGAGGACAGAACAGGACAGACTGCCTGAGAGAAGACTCCCTTCACATCTCCTTCTTGGATGGACACTGAGACCAGTGGGTGACATGAGAACATTTAAAAAAAAAACAGCACAGAGTGACCACCTGGAGGAGAAGGGAGCCACTGGGACGCTGCCACTGCACCCGCCACCATCCTCAACCTCCTCACTTCCCCTTGGCCCCAGGTAGGAGCCTGCACTGAGGAGAAAGGCTAAGGGACTGGGTACTGAGGGAAGAAGCTCTCAAGTTCTGGGGAAAAGAGCTCCCCCTTCACTGCAGGGTTCCCCTTCCAACAGCTGAGAAAGCGCAAAGCAACCGCCACTCCAATGCCTTGATCCTGAGAAGTTCATCTAAGCATCCATCCACCTTCCCGTTCACACATCCAGTGGTGGCTGAGACGGCACTCGTGCCCAGCCCTTCATCCCAGAGGACAGAGCCAGGTGGAAGACTCAGGAGCCTAAGCAACATGTAGCTAATCATATGAAACATGAGGGTTAGGGTTCAATGTATCTATCGCATAGGTCTGGAGAAACAGGGATCAGGTTGTGAGCTCCCTATCTCCAGAAGAGTCCAAGCAAAACCTGGACCACCCCCCAGTACAGGAAGCCTGAGCAGTGATTCCAGCATCAGGCAGGAAATTCAGCGATCTCCTCCCTAAGCTCCCTCTACTTGTCACTATAGCCTGGTCTCTTGGACTCCACACCCCATGGGGTCCAGGAAACAGAGGAGAAAACTCTTTGGAAATTCTGCTATCTGAAATCCCCTGGATTTCCCATCTCTGCTGACCTGATCAGGAATGATCTGGGAGAGTAGAGGATCTGCGGACCACCCACTCCCCACTGCCCCTCCTACAGAAGCCCCTGCAGCTGCCTCACCCAGGCTCAGAGCTGAAGCTGTTTGCTGGGCCCATTGTTTGCTGGTGTCCTGGATTAAGGTTTAAGCCACCAGCTGCCCTAGTGATGAGAAGTGGCTGGGACAGGTCCCTGCACGCCCCCCACCTCTCCCCCCTGTACACATCCTGCCTGGAGCTGCCAGCTGCCTGGGGGTGCCACTCCCTGAGGGGACCTGTCTGTAATCCAGGGCAGTGGGCATGCCTTCCTCTCTCACAGTTCCCTTCTGAAACCAAGCACTGCTGGCGCCTACTCCCCTATCTCTGCCTCTCCTTTCCTCTGTTCCTTCCTTCCAACTCCCCTTCCCCCACCTCTTCTAACTAGGCCCCTGGGAATGTCAGTAATCCCCCTGCCACACCTTTGCTGGAATCTGAGACACCACAGACCCAGCTAGAGCTGGTGACTCCCCTATGGGAAGCTCTTCTCACAGTTCACTTCAATCCTTCATGCTCCTGTTGTGTGCATATTTCCTCTCCTCCCGCTGTTCAGGGATAACACTGGATCTCTCTCTTATCTTAAGGGGAAGGGAGGTGATAGGTATACAAACAGAAAAGGACCCAGCAATAAGAACTAGAAAGTGATTGGATTGAAAAGGGGTACAGCTGACACACACGCACCCAACTCGCCTCTCTACCACAGACAGAGATAAGAACAGGGAGACACTCAAGGGGCCCAGGGACATTACTGATTAAATTCTCCAGGCCCAGATCTATTTCCAAACACACTTACCCTCACGTTAGGAAAGAAAGAAAGAGACAACTAGAAATACCAACTAATGGTAGAAGAGTAGATGGCCCTAGGCCACAAATTAGACTGAAGTGCATGAGTAGTGGGTTGGCAACACCAGGAACTAGAACCCAAGAGTCCTGCTCCTCCCCCCAGGAGCATAAAGAGGTCATTGCAGAGAGCACAGTATTCAGGCTGGGCATGGTGCCCACTGTGACTCACGCCCTACCAGTCTGGTAGATCCCGGACATCAGAAACGCTACCCCCAGCCCCAGCAGTCCTCACTCTGAGGTCACTCGCTCCCTACCTGGTGGGGCTCTTTCCACCACCTTTGCCCATAGGAAACCCTGGTGTGTACGTTGGGAAGGGTGGAATACCATCCACTGCTCTATTTAGTGGTACCAGTGCCTAACTCTGACTGGGGTCCCTGTCAGCCCAAGCTCCAGCATTCCTTGATGTCCCAGCGTCTCCTAAGACAAGCAGGTCCCTTCCACCTTTCCACTGCTTGTAAACCCAAAGCGCTGAGCAAACTGGAGGCCACCGCCCACACTGGGGGTTCTCATCCAGCATCTCTGGAGAAGTTCCAAGCCACTAACCTTGCCACTCTCACCCCCATCTCTCAAGTTGCTCACCCACTCGCCAGTCCAAGGACCCCAGTCCTGGAATGCAGGTCGCACATAACTAAAAGTTCTTAGGGAGCTGATGACCCGGGACCCCTCAGCCTCGGACAAGACCTGCCCTGGCCCCGGCCCCCCGCGGCGCTCACCCTGGCCCGGCGCGATCCGGGCGCGCGGCGGTCGCTGTGGCTGAGGCAGGGCAGCCAGAGGCAGCGCGGTTCCGGGGCGCTGCAGTCCACGCCGACGGCGCGCTCCCAGCGCCAGCCCCCGACCCCCGCGCGCTCCACGCGCCACACCGCGCTGCCCACCAGCCCCGCAGCCAGCGGGGGCCCTCCCGCCCGGCCGCCGCCCCGGCCCCAGCGAGCCCCGGGCCTGGCTTCCGGAGTGGGGCGCGCAGCGCGGGGCCCCGCGACCGCTGCTCCGCGCCCTGCGGGCGGCGTCCTCTGTCCCCTGGGCGGCGGGAGGGCCCCGGGGGTCCCCGCCCGCCCCCCGGAGCTGCGGGCCCGAGGCCCAGGAGCCCCGAGGGGACGGACGGCCCGCGCGGACGGCGGCAGGACGGCTGGAGCGGCGCCGCGCCTCCCGCGCCTCCTGGCTGAAGGCGCTGGAGCCGGGATGCGCAGGCAAGTAGCGAGCAGGGCAGACGCCTCCCCCTCCGGGGCGGCCCCTGCGTGAGGCCGCCCGATCACACACACCCACACACTCACACCTCCACGCGCTAAAAGCACTCCCTGTACGGTCCCGGTCCCCGTACAGGCACACGGGTGCGCACGGGCGACACTCTACCCTAACCACACACCTCGTACACAGACGCACCACACCGGCTTCATACTCCAGAGAAACACACATCCACACAGAGCCTCATGTGGCTCCGGGAGCTGCACACAGTAAGCACACCCCACCTACTCTGCAGGACCCACACCACACACACCTGTCCACAGACCCCACAGAAACACACTACCCCTCCCATATACTCACTGTGCCCGACACACTTTGGACACCTTTCCATGCATACAGTCCATAGGCCCCAGAGGCATACTGGTAAGCATACCTACTATGTTCCTGAAAGCACGCCAGACCCCTACAGACCCCAAAGAGCCCACAAACCCCATGCAGACAGTCAGGTGACAGCCCTCATTGCACAGCGCAGGTACCACACATTTCTGTCATGAGCCCTTGGGTCTCCCACACTGTCCAGCACTATGCCTACTCTACACCCCATGCCAGAGTGATTAGGTGCACCCTAAGCCTGCAAGTAAGAGTCCCCACCCTGACTCCCATGGGGAAGCCTTCTATCCATCTTCCCTAGGACCCTTGCCCATTAGCTCTAGTGGAGGGACCACCTCTGAGCCAACCATCTACTCCAAGCTGGCCCCTAGCCCACCTTTCAAATGTGTTAGAAAGGAAGCCTCACATTAATGTGCTGGCCTCCTCCCCTCTCCCAGCTCTCTCTTCCTGGGCCCCTTCCCCTTCCAGGCATGGGCAGGCACAGGTCTTGGCTATTGGGTGTTGAATCACCACCACCACCACTTCTATCTCACTTGACTGTTCATAAACAACATGCCTGTCGCTGCAGCCACTCACTGTGGCCCAGGGCCATTGCTCTGGCCCAGTTTGTAAAGAAGGAAACAGACCCAAAAGCACCCAGTTTGCTGTGGCCATACTGGGCCACCAACCCCAGAGTTTCTCATTTGTACTTTGGATCTTATTCCAGAATCCTGGCCAGCAGCCAGGGAAAGGGAACAACTCCAACCCATCCCTGCTCCTAAATCTAGGAGGAGTCTGTGAGGAAGAGTCACTCGATTGGGCCTCTTAGGAGGAGATACCAGAAGGGAGACCAAGCATGAGTCCCTCTTCTCTTCCCCCATCCTGACATCCACTGTTCTAGGGAGGACCTGCCAGGAGGGTGGCCCATGTGAGAGGTAATTGATCCAGAAAGGAAAGGGAATTGCTCCTCAGCCAAATGGCTAAGATCTAGTTCAGAAAGGGAAGGGGAGGTGGAGGGGCTGAGGGAGGGGAGAAGGTAGCTGGAGGGAGGGAAAGGGGGGCAGAGGAACCTGGTACAGTGGGGAGGTGGAGGAGCAAATGGGAGAGGAGAATAAGGGTAGAGGGAGAGGCAGGAGGGAAGAGGGAGGACCCTGGGGTGGGCAGGATAATTGAGGGAGAATGGAGAGAGGAGGAAGAGTGAGGGTGAGGCCTGGGGCGGTCCCTGTGTCAACCAGGGAGCGGTTTTGTTCTCCTGTTTCCTGTTTGCCGCTTGTGGGCCCCATGCAGGAGCTGGACCCCCACCCCCACCCTGGCGGAAGCCAACAGGAAGAGCAAGCCTGCCATAGCTGAGTCAGGAGGACTTAGGGGGCAAGCGGGAAAGGGCCAGAGTCAGGGACAGCGGGGCAGTCAGGGACAGCGGGACA
This sequence comes from Aplodontia rufa, assembly GCA_004027875.1. Classification (NCBI taxonomy): domain Eukaryota; kingdom Metazoa; phylum Chordata; class Mammalia; order Rodentia; family Aplodontiidae; genus Aplodontia; species Aplodontia rufa. Next base: position 97,822 of record PVKS010001547.1, on the reverse strand, counting down.
CAGGATCTCCATCTGCACCGTCCCCCTGCCCTTCAATCACTAGAAAAGCAAGGATTCCTACCCTCACTTTCCCTGTCCCCCCCTGTCACCCACACCCTGTCCTAAAGACCAGACCCTCTTAGGCCAGCAGACTCTGGGTCCCTGAGTGGAAGGCAGAGGCCTCAAGGATCCTAAGCTCCCAGTCTGGTCTGCTGTCGCAGCAAGCAGCCTGTAAGTCCTTCCAACTGTCTAAATGCCTTTACTCTTGCTGAGTCCAGTCCTTGCATCTAAGGAAATGGAGGACTGTCCCCTCTTGTGACCAAGAGGTGCTAACTGTACGTTGAGATTAGGCCATTATCAACACTGTCGGGGGAGAGGTGGAAAGGGGATCTGGGGTTTCTGGGTCAGATGAGCCACACACCATGTCCACACCTTCCCGCAAACCTAGAGAAGGCAACAGATTCCCCCAGGGCATCCCCACCTCTCACCCACCTGCTTCAGCAGAAGCCTCCTTCAGGAGGGGTGGGGTGCACACAGTAGGGCCTCAAAGGTGGTACATAGTTTGAATAAAAGAACCTCTCTCGGTGGGGGTTGGGGGGGGAGCCTGCTCCCTCCCCCATTTCCTCTGGGAAAGGAATGTGGGGTGGGCCCCCGTGGGTCTGGGCCATGGGGGAGGGGGCCGAGGGCTGGGAAATACCAGGCGTAGCTGAGATTCTATTCCAAGCCTTCCTGCCCAGCTTCCTCCCCCCCATCAGGAACTACCCTGCTGAGCAGCCCCTCCCATCTCCCTCTAGTTTGACCAGCTTGCAAAATCCCTTCAACCTCTTCTTCCTGAGGGTCCTCCCTAGGCCCTTAGAGGCTGCACCCGCAAAAGGAGGGCATCCCCTCTAGATCTTCCCTCTCTCCCAATAAGATGTCGTCCTTTAATACTGGAAGGCACTTGCACTGGTTCTTGTTTGACCTGTGCCCTACATGTTAGATTTCCAGGGATTGTCCTTAATGCCCAATTTTCAGTTACGGAAACTGAGGCTCAGAGAGGACAAGCGACTGGTTCAAGGTCTCACTTTTTTATGAAGCTGAGATCATATCCCAGGGTTCTAACCCCTAACCCACATCTCTTTCCATTACTCTCTTGTTAATCTGTTCAATCACATCTTGAGTAGTGCTGCTACTGATAGGAGTTGGGGCACCATGGAGACTAAGACAGTTGCAGTCCCTGCCCTCCTTCAGGGACTTTTACAGTTCCTTCTGGAATGTCTCCCAGGTCCTGATACCTTGGAGTGGGGAGGTGTCTCTCAGTTCCAGACTCAGGCCCTCTCAGCCAGCCACCTGCAACTCCACCAAGGGAGCTCTGACACCAGGGCAGGACCTCTTCTCTCTGGAAGAGGCCAACTTTGAGGATGGGCAGAGGCCTCCCAGGAGAAGAGGGCTTGGAGGAGCTGCCTGCAGCTGTCAGGGGAAGCAGGTTACCAGTAACTGGGGAAGGGGAGGACAGCGTCCTGGAGCCTGAGGGTCAGGGATATGACAGAGAGGGAAACTGATACTGCCACAGGGAGCGTTCAGGAAGAGAGAGGGGCTCAGGGTCAACTCAGCCTGCTTTTCCTTCCTCTGGCTTGCTCAGCGCCTTCTCCTAGAACATAGGCTCCAAACCACAGGTGACCAACAATGCTCTCACCCCATGAGAATCATCCAGAATTTATGAAGCTTACGCTGGTCCCACACATCACCAAACACCAATCCATAACCGCCCCCCAACCTCACACACAGATGGGGCAAACCCACCACCAGTGCCATCCCAGGCATGCAGGCATGCAATACCCAGCTCATGCCCTCCTGCCCACGCCTCTGACCCCTGCCCCAGTCTCCTTCCTCAAGGGCAGCCACCTCCTCAGGCCTCCTCCACCCTTTAGCCCCATTCAGATGCCTGGTTCCCAGCACTGCTGGCTACATCCTCCCACCCGACATGCCCCAGCAGGCCAAGCTGATGAGCCGGCCAAGCAAGCCTGCCTCCCCAGCAATGTCAAGGTGCGCACGACCCTGCATCATGGGAGCTTGGGAACCTTGTACTGGGTCTGGCCAGCGGGCAGTGGGTGATTCACATGATCTCCCCAGACCCTGTGCTCGCCCTTTCTAGGGCCACTCCTGCCCTGCATTGGAATAGGATGTGACACTCCACTTCCTCTCCCTCACATTAGGACAGAGCCAAAGAAGGCTGGGGGTAGGAGGAAGGCACCTGTCATGTGAGACATCCCACCACCACCTTGGGGAGCGGCAGAGACAGTCCCAAACAGTGGTTAGCAGTGGGCTGTGGAGTCCAGGATCCCTGGGTCTGTGTTCCTGTGTCCACCACTGTCTAGCTGTAAGGCCCTGGCTGGTAACCCAAGCTCTTCCAGCGTCGACTCTTCACCAATAAAATGAGGATGGCTTCCACCCCCACCTCAAAGGTGAATGGGAGGATTAAATCAAAGACAGTCATAGCGCAGGCCCAGAGCACACGGTAGGGGTTTAATAAATACAAGCTGTTTTGATAGCCTTTTGGATGATCCTGCGGACACACAGGCACTGACAGACCCAGGCAAAGTCACTGGCATGGCCATTACCACACCTCCCACTGCCAATCCCAGGTCCCCATACTCTCCTGCCCTTCTGATACCTCCCAAACACAGAGGGACCCTCAGGAGCTTCCAGTTCCAAGCAGTAGCAGAACTTTGGCAAACCCAGAGTCCTGGCTTGTAGACCCCTTGGGAATGGGAAAAGTGGGTTGACATGGGATCCCAGAATAAGGCTGATCCCAGAAGGCAAGGAGTAGGGCAAGTGCTAGACTGGCAGGACCTCCACCAAGCAGGAGGGCTGGTGCTCGCTTGCTTGCCGAGGGAGAGGGAGGGGAGGCCAAAGAGGAGCATCTTTGTTCATGGTGGGAAATGAGCACTTGTAGAGGAGGGTGAGCCTGGAACCAGCCACAAAGTAAACACCAGGGCCACTGCTAGGCAACTGCAGGCCTGCGTGGGACAGAGCCCAACGCAGACCCTCTCCACCCCAGTGCGCTCCACCCAGCAGTGCCTGGACAATCTTAGACCTGTCTGGCTATGCCCCACTTCAGACTGTGAGCTCCCTGAGAGTCAGGGCTTCCCCCTGCTGCCCACCAGGCTAGGGTCTCCTAGAGAGCATGGCCTGAGTCTTTCTTCCAGATTATAGACTGCTCCAGGGCCTGGCCTTAGTATCCCCCACTGGACTGACAGCTCCCTAAAGACAACAGCTGTTTGATTTTCAGAAAGGATTTGCTGAGGTACAATGGCACACACCTATAATCCCAGCCACTCAGGAGGCTGAGGCAGGAGGATGGCAAGTTCAAGGCCAATCTGAGCAGCCTGGCAAGATCGTATCTCAAAATAAAATTTAAAAAGGACTGGGGATGTAGCTCAGTGGTAGAGCATCCCTGGGTTCCATCTCCAGTACTGCCAGAGGAAGAAATGAATTTGCTCCACTGGCGTGCCTTGCCCAGGGTTAGCTTTCAAAAATCATCTGTGGATGGTGAGGTTGTAGAGAAACTGGAATCCTCCTGCAGTGCTGATGGGAATTCACAATGGACCAGCTGCTAGAGCAAACAGTATGTAGTTTCCACAAAAAAATTAAATATAGAATTACCATATGATCCAGCAGTTCCACTTCTGAGGGTATACCCAAAAGAACTGAAAACAGGAGCTGTTCTCTCATCCATTCACAGGAGTATAATGCACAAGAGCTAAGAGGCAGAAGCAAGCCAGGCATCCATCTACCCAAAAGCGAATAAACAGAATGAGGCATGCATATGTAGAAATGTGGCAAGCTATACAGTGAGATATTACTCAGCCTTAAAAAGGAATGAAATGCTGACACACGCTTCAATGTGCATGAGCCTTGAAGAGATCAGACTACATGAACTCAGCCAGACACAACAGGACAATTACTGGACTATTCCACTTGAAGGAGACACATCCATAGAGACAGAAAGTAGAATGCTCATTGCCAGGGACTGGGGCAGAGGGGAGTTCGTCTTTAATGGCCATAGAATTTGAGTTTTACGGGGGCTGAAGCGATGGCTCTGCAGTTATTTATTTATTTATTTTTTCAGGGCTGAGGACTGAACTCGGGGGCCTTATGCATGCTAGGCAAGTGCTCTGCCACTGAGCTAAACCCCCAACCCCAGCTCCACAGTTATGAAGCTTGCCTGGTATGCGCGAGGAGCTGGGTTCAAACCCCAGCACCACATACACAGCAAAGTGTCAGAGTAATGAGGGCCACACGAAAAACTAAATAAAACTGATTCTCTCTCTCTCTCTCTGTTTAAAAAAAAAAAAAAAAGTTTTACAAAAATGAGCTGGGGGCTGAGTAAGGTGGCTTGGGAGACCAGGGCAGAGACCACAAGTTCAAAGCCAGTCTCAGCAACTTAGTTAAGACCCTGTCTCAAAATAAAAATATAAAAAGGGCTGGGAATGTGGCTTAGTGGTTAAGCCACTGAGTTCAATCCTTGGTACCAAAAAAAAAAAACAGGCTGGGACTGTAGCTCAGTGGTAGAGTGCTCACCTAGCACTAGCATGTATGGTATGAGGCACTGAGTTCGATCCTCAGCACCACATAAAAAAATTATAAATAAAAAATATAGTATCCTCTACAACGAACATATATATATATATATATACATATATAAATGGGCTGAGAATGTAGCTTAGTGGAAGAGAGCTTGCCTAGCATAAGCATGGGTCTGGGTTCAATCCCCAGCACTGTAAAAAAAAAAAAGGTAAGTTTCATATTATTTGTATTTTCACACACACACACACACACACACACACACACACATAAAATCAGCAAGCCAGGCAACACCTGTAATACCAGCCATTTGGGAAGTTGAGGCAGGAGGCTCACAAGTTTGAAGCCAGCCTGGGCAACCCTGTCTCAAAATAAAAAGGGCTGGGGATGTAGCTCAGTGGTAGAACACCCCTGGTTTGAATCCCCAGTATCCCCCCCCTAAAAAAAGAGGAGAGGATGAGGAGGAACAAATGGGCAGCCTCCACTTGAGCCCAGGAGCAGGCCCTGCCTACAGAGCTTGCCCAGGACAGCTGCACACTGGATCCCTCCCACTCTCTCCTGCACCTCCTCACAGTCCCATTGTCCTCCTTGGGGTCCTAGGGACTCCTGTACAGGGGAAGCTCCCCAGCTGGGGGAAATCTGAACCTTTTGCACAGGAGGTTGCTGGGGACCTCTTGTCCCTCGGGATGGATGGAGACACAGCATCCACGTCCTGGTGGCACGACTGCAGCAGTTTTTTGGGCAGAAGCCTGGCTCAACCTAACCCACTGAGCACACACACACTTGTTCTAACCCCACAAGCTTACACACCACCGCTGCGGGTGTGCCCACAGACCTGGCCCTATCCTGGTGGGTTCAAGGGAAACTGCCTACACACTGAAGGACGCTGTCCTGCCAGCCAGCCAGCAGGGTGGGCAGGTCTGCAGGCCACAGAGCCCCCTGCTGGCCCAGCTGCAGCACACCTTCCAGCCGTTTTGCCAGAGGGTGTCCTCCTTCCAGACTCTGCTCTCCCTCCCCAACACACACATGGCCTTCTCCAGGACCTCTCCCTTACAGTGTCCCAGCATTGCTCCTCCCACATCCTACAGTGAGGTGTCCCCTCCAGAAGGACAGATCAACTGCAGAATCTTGTCTCCCTTTGGTCCAGGAGTATACAGAGGAGAAGCCACGCCCCTTGTTACACTAGAGGGAGCAAGGGGCAGTCATTCCCAGAGGCAGGAGATTGCCTGACATGATTCGTCTCCAAAATAACCACATCCGTTCCCCATGCTAAACATTTCATTCAGGGCTGGAACAGTGGCTCAGGGGTTAAAGTGCATGCCTGGCATTTCAGGGACCCAAAGTTCAAAACCCAGCACCATGTACACAACTAAATGTCAGAGAAACAAAAGCCAGATGAAAAAATAAATAAAATCAATTCTCTCTTTCTCACTCACTCTCTCACTCTCTTAAAAAAAAAAAACAACAACTGAAAATCTAATTTTAGAGGAGAATGAGAACTGCATGTCCATGTCAATCACCTTATCACCTTATGGCATCCCCTTCTGGAAGTTCTTCCTGTTGTCTGACCACCTGGGCAGAGGCAACAGGTGCATCCATTGGTTTCTTTCAGTTCAGTCCTAGTCAAGCTGAGACCACATTCTCTCCCAGGGCAGGTTTCAGCAGATTCTAAAGTCTCCCCTAGGGCACATGGGGCTCCCGCAGGCAGAGTCTCTCAGCCCCACCCCTGAAACCACCCACCCCCTCACCCTAGTTCTGCCCAACCTCCCCAGGTTCCCCTTCACACTTGACCCTACCTATGAACTAAAACTCCCTCTAATCAAAACTGGGATGAAGCAAAAGTAGCCAAACAGAGGAGATGGTGGCTCTGCAGGGACAAACACCCACCCCTGGGGTCCTGCTTCTGGGCTAGGCTCTGTGGTCAGAAAAGGACAGACACATCCTCTCTGACCCAGACCCCCACCAGCTGGGGACATGATAGCAGGCACAACAGCAATAGACAACAGTGCTTGCCATGGGGCAGGCACTACCTCAGCAACAGCAGAAGGCTGGAGAAACAGAGGGGCCACCTACCACCCACTGCCTGGACCTCTTGGCCCCCACCCAGTCCAGTGCGAGGGAAGAGTACTGGCTCGACCACATAGGGCATGGAGGGGTGTGGTATAGGACTCCGGTGAGCAGGACTACTGTCCTAGCATTAATAAAGGGCAGCCAGTGATACTGACTTTGGACCTCTCCTAGCTGTGTGACATCAAGATCGTCCCTCAAGGTCACACAGGTTTTCTCATTTGTTCAACAGCAAAATAAAGGCAGGGAGAGCAACCCTACAAAGTTGCTGGGAACACGTTCTAAGAATCCATAAATTGGGGAGGGCCCCAGCCCTCCATCCTATCATCAAGGTGGCTCTGCTTCCCAAAGGTCTCCCAGTCTCCCAAGCCCACCTACTTCTTCACCTTCACCACCCTATTGCAACCAAGCTGTTCTTTTTTTTTTTTTTTTTTTTAATCCCTAGACCTTTTTACTTTGACACCGGGTTTCACTAAGTTGTTAAGTCCTCGCTAAGTTGCTGAGGCTGGCTTTAAACTTGTAATCCTCCTGCCTCAGCCTCCAGAGCTGCTGGGAGTACAGGCATGTGCCACTGTGCCCTGCTCCAACTAAGCTACTCTGTCACCCTCTGGTCCCTGACAGTCCATGGATTGTTTAAAATTATCACTACCAGGCCCTGAGGGACAGGCGTCCAGCCTCCATCCCCACACTCTGCCTTCCTCCATGCTCTGGCCACCCTGGCTTCCTTCCAGTTCCTGTGAGGACCAGACAGCCTTTTGGCCTCAGGTCCTTTGCACATGCTGTTTCTGGAATGCTGTCTTCTCTTCCCCAACTCCTTCCCTGCCTCACCACTGGCACTTTAACTGCTGTCCACCCTGGCGCTCTCAGTAAAAATGATACACCTCCTCAAACCAAGGTAGGTCCTGGCACACGGTCTCATCATGGATGTGTGTGTGTGTGCAATTTTTCCCAGTACTGGAGATTGAACCCAGAGCCTAGCACATGCTAGGTAAGCACTGTGCCTCTGACCTACATCCCCAGCCCTTCTTTTAAATTTTATTTTATTCTGCAACAGGGTCTCCCCAAATTGCCCCAGCTGACCTTGAACATATATACGATCCTCCTGCCTCAGCCTCCGGAGTGGCTGGGATTACGAGCCTGCGGCATCACATCCATTGGTGCTTATGTAGTTATGAGGCTTTTTTACCAATATCTACCCGTTGCCTGTGAGTCCTAGAAGGCCAGGCCCCTGCCTGCTTTGGGACGGAGCCAGAACAATGCGCAGATGCTCAGTGCACTGTTTCTGAACTGATGGGAATGAAGAAGCCTCTCCTGGAAGGTAGCTACCCGGCACCCAGGAGGATATGCCAGCAGCCCTTTGACCATGTATTCGCATCCCGACTCCTTCCTCAGCAGGAACCCGCGCAGAAGGGAGCGTTCTGGAATGAGGGAGGAAGGAGGGGTGAGCAGGGCAGCTGCCTCAGTCCTCTGCAGCTCTGTGCCTCGGCCCTGTGCGCCCCCTCCAGCCACCAGGCCGCGCTAGCTGCATCTCAAACATGCCACACCCTTGTCCTCAGACTCAGCGTTTGCCTCCCCCTCCACACTCGCCTCTCCCCTTAACTGATCCCCTATCTCCCACGCCTCACCCTGACAGTTTCTGAACAGCTTCCCTAACTGCCAAGCTGAGGAATTTGCCAGGGTCGCACAGCTAGTGTCAGCTTGGACTCAAGCCCAGGTGTGTCTTCCTGTCTGCCCGCGGAGCCCAGGCGCCCGGCCACCTCATCTTACGCCTCACAGTTGCTCCCTGCAGGAGCGGCACGAAGGCACGCCCCTCTCTGGGACCTCGGTTTCGTTACACGCACTCGGCCACGAAGTGGCAGCCAGGACGTCAGATTTCAGGAAGACAGGCCGAGAGGATGGAGGTGGGAGAAGAGGTGGGAGGAGGGGAGAGGGGGAGAAAAGAGAGGGGAGCGGAGGGAGAGGAGGAGAGAGCCGTCCAGACGGCAGAAACGCCAAGTATGCGAAGTACGCCAGCCCCTGAGCTATGAATAGTGCGGCCAGGCCACCAGCCCAGGTCCGCCCTTCCCGCAGCAGCCCCCACCCCACCCTTCCCCGGCGAGCCTGGCACCCGGGCCGAGGAAGCTCAGCTCCGGGGAGCCAAAGCGCGCGAGGGGAATGAAGGGCGTGGTCATGCAAATGAGACACAAAAAACAGCTGCAGGCATCTCTGATTGGTGGATCCCTGCGGGTCTGGGACCGTGGGCAGAACTGGCATTCAACAAACGGCAGTGCCCCGCCCTCAGCCACCACGCAGGCCCTGCCAACTCCGCTGTGGCCGCATTTCCCAAGCCTGAAGGTCTCCTCTGGTCATCCGTGGCTGAAGCCCCAATGATGCAGGATGGCTTCTGGAATCCTCTCATTCTCTTCTGTCAGTGCCCTCGTAGGCTCTGCCTCCTTAGGACACCATCCCTGGCCACCTCAGCACCAGGAGTCTGATTCACCTCCTGAAGCTTTGATAGACTGCAGAGCACTTGAGAAATTACAACTGCTCCAGGCCCTTTTCCTCATCAGTGACCACAGTGGGACCCACATTGAGCTTAGAAAGGCAGAAGAACCAGTCAATGGCCCTACCTTGCTCTTGTGTACCTCCAAATAAATCAGTTAAAGTCAGAGACCAGCTTCCCTTCCTTTCATTCAAGCCCTGGCAACTCCCGTGTGCCATTCAACACCGAGCCTGCGCAAAGATTCCTTGTGCAGCCCAGAAGACTGAGGCTTGGAGAGTGAAAAGACTTGACCTGGGTCACACAATTTAGCGAGACCTTGTCTCAAAATAAAAAATAAAAAAAAAGCTGGGCTGGAGCGTTGGCTCAGTGATTACGGGGCTTGCCTAGCACACGCGAGGATGTGTTCGAACCCCAGCACCACGTACACAGCGAAGTGTTGGAACAACAAAGGTCACATGAAAAACTAAACAAGGGACTGGTGTGGTGGCTCAGCGGTTTCGGCGCTTGCCTGGCAAGCACGAGGACCCGGGTTCAAACCCCAGCACCACGTACACAACTGAGTGTTGGAGCAACTAAGGCCATGTGAAAAACTAAATAAAGTTGTTTCTCTCTTTCTAAAAAAAAAAAAAAAAGAAAGAAAGAAAAACTAAACAAAGTTGATTTCCCTCTTTCTCTATCTCTCATTGCCCCTCTCTCTTTAAATAAAAAAATAAAAAAGCCAGGGGTATAGTTCAGTGGGTGTCACTAAGGGCCCAGTAAGGGGTGGGCATGGCAGGACACTAGGGGAAGAAGTCAAAGAGTCCAGGCTTCAGGTCTCCACTGTGTGACCCAGGTCAAGTCCTTTCACTCTTCAAGCCTCAGTCTCCTCAGCTGTGAAAGGAATCTTTGACTGAGTGTTGAATGTTTGACACATGGGAGTTGCTCAACAAATCTCAGTACAGCAGTTCACAAAGGATTTTTAAAAATTAATAAAGGCAGTGCCTCATTTCATAAAGAACAAAGAAATAAGACATGCATTAAATAAAGGAGCTATACAGCACGGTATTTAAAAATTCCTAAACATAGGGCTGGAGCAGTGGCTTCAGCATGCACAAATACACGGGTTCAAACCCCAGCACCCATGTACACAACTAAGTGTCGGAGCAACGAAAGCCATGTGAAAACTCAATAAAAATTGATTCTCTCTGCCTCTCTCTCTCCTTGTCTCTTGAAAAAAAGATCTTAAACATGGCCAGGCATGGTGGCACACACCTGTAATTCCAGCAACACAGGAAGTTGAGGCAGGAGGATCACAAGTTCAAGACCAGCCTCAGCAACTTAGAAAGGCCCTAAGCAATTTAGTGAGACTTGTCTCAAAATAAAAAATAAAAAGGGCTGGGGATGTAGCTCAGTGGTAGAGTGTCCCTGGGTTCAATCCCCAGTTCCAGGGGGCCAGAGAGTTCCTAAACGTGGGCTGTGGAGGTAACATGCTGGGAAAGGTAGAGCACTTTCCCAGCATGCACAAGATCCTGAGTTCAATCCCCAGTATGGGGGCAATGGGGAAGATTCCTAAACAGGATTCAGAGGAACCTGGGTTTGAGTGCCAACTAGGTCCTACTTTCTAGCTGTGTCCTAGGACAAGTTACTAATGTCTACTAATGACATCCCAGCAATCATCTTTCAAGCACTGGCAAGCCTCTTCTCAGTGAAGTCTCTTGCCACCAGAGCCAGAGCATCTTGGAGTAGGAGGGGCTGAGCCCATGTTTACTGATAGAGCCCTGGGGTAGCCCCTACCACTCAAGAGCAAACCCAGACAGCATACGAAGTCACAGAGAAGCAGAACATAATCATACTCTACATTCACTTGATTACATCTTCCCTTTCCTTCACTATGTCAAACCCTACCTGGATTTCAGGGCTCAGGAGAGGTAGATCCACCATTTTGGGGTGGGCTGTATTCTTCCAGGAGCTTCCTTGTCAAAGAATAGAGGAGGGACCACAAGGACAGGCTTAGGATTCAGAGAGGCCCAGTTTTATTTAATTTTCATATTTATTTATTTGCTTGTTTGTTTGTTTTTGTTTTGTGGTACTGGGGATTGAACCCACGGCACACTACCATTAAGCTACATCCTACATCCTCAGTCCTTTTTTTTTTTTTTTTTTTTTGGTACTGAGTATTGAATCCAGCGGCACTTAACCACTGAGCTATGTCCCAGCCTTTTTTTATTTTTTTGAGATATGGTCTTGCTAAATTGCTTAGGGCCTCATTAACTTGCTGAGGCTTGCTTTGAACTTGCAATCCTCCTGCCTCAGCCTCCTGAGCGGCTGGGATTACAGGTGTGTGCCGCCTTTCCTGGCTCTTGGTCCTTTTTATTTTTTCCTTTTGAGAAAAGTTTCATTAAGTCACTGAGGCTCACCTCAAACTGTCAGTCCTTGTGCCTCAGCGTCCCAGGTAGCTGGATTTACAGGTGTGCACCACCATACCCGCCTGGGACCCACTTTTATTTATTTATTTATTTATTTTTTTAAACAACTTTATTTAGTTTTTCACATGGCCTTCCTTGCTCCGACACTTAGTTGTGTATGTGGTGCTGGGGTTTGAACCTGGGTCCTGCTTGCCAGGCAAGCGCAGAAACCGCTGAGCCACTGCTCCAGCCCCAGGGACCCACTTTTAAATTGAGATACCGGATGACCTTGAGTGAAGTTATCTAACCTCTGAAGATCTTCATTCTTGTGTCTGTAAATATACAATCACCTCACGATGGCCCTTGAACATGGATCAGAAGGAATTTCACTAAAGGATTCTCAACTTGGGGGGTAGGGTGTCGTTCAGAAACAGTACTTGCCTAGCATGTGCAATGCACTGGGTTTGAACTCCAACACTGGGTGGGGTGGGGGATCCTCAACTTAACAATAGGCCTGGAAAGAGGAGATGAGAGAAAGAAGATTAACCATATAACCATTTTTTTTTAAGAGAGACAGTGTGAGAGAGAGAGAAGCAGACAGAATCATTTTTTTTTTTAAGAGAGAGAGAGGGACAGTGAGAAAGAACCAATTTTATTTAGCTTTTCATGTGACTTTCATTGCTCCAACACTTTGTTGTGTACGTGGTGCTGGGCTACAAACCTGAGTCCTTGTGCATGCCAAGCAGGTGCTGGAACTGCTGAGCCACCACTCCAGCCCTCAATATTTTTTTAAAAAGAGAGAGGGATAGTGAAAGAGAGAGAGAGAGAATCAATTTTATTTAGTTTTTCATATGGCTTTCGTTGCTCCAACACTTTATTGTGGACATGGTGCTGGGGTTTAAACCCACGTACTAGTGCATTCCAGGCAAGTGCCATAACTGCTGAGCACCATTCCAGCCCCCCAGAATAAATTTTTATTCAATTTTTCATCTGGCCCTTGTTGCTCTGACACTTAGTTGTGTACATGGTTCTGGGGTTCAAACTTGGGTCCTCTCGCGCATGCCAGGCAAGTGCCATAACTGCTGAGCCACCACTCCAACCTGTATGGCAATTCTACTAAGTGACTCTGCTTCCATCTTTAAACTTCAGTTAACGAATTGTGACTACACCCTGGCTCACATGATATCACAGGAAGACAGCCTGTATATGCAGCACTGAGACTCTGGAGAGCCAGCCAGATGGGTCCTATTTGTTTTCTTTTTCTTTGTTTTCTTTTTCTTTTTTTTTTTTTTTAAGAGAGATAAGGAGAGAGAGGTACAGAGAGGGGGGGAATCAATTTTATTTCGTTTTCTTCTGGTTTTTGTTGCTCTGACACTTAGTTGTATATGTGGTGCTGGAGTTCGAACCCAGGTCCTGGTGCATGCCAGGCAAGTGTGATAACTGCTGAGCCACTGCTCCAGCCCCCATGGGTCCTTTTTTACATTAATATTTTGGAAAAGGGAGCCACAGGGTGCATTCTGGACTGGCAGGTAGTGAAGATGCAAATCTCACCAGCCTTGTTTATAAAATCTCAGGGAGACTGTTTGTCTGGCTTCTGGGCAGTAGGAAAAGCAGAAAAGGAACTCTTTGAGGGCAGGGCTGAGTCTTATTCATCCAGGTCCCAGGACCCAGAAGATGCCTGGAACAGGAGGGCATGAAAGTCACAGCCACCCACCTGGTAAAGGCCCCTTTGCTTTGAGACTGGCCCACCGATCGACTGATCCACCCAAACGCTGAGCCTCCCCTGCTGCCCCTGGCTGAAACTAGGGAGAGAGCCGGTGGGATACCTTATGCCAGCCCTGCCTAGGAATGTCCTGCACCCCTAGGCCACTCCTGCTCTCTCGAATGAGTCTTTCCTTAGCACTGGGGACCTGAGTCTCCAGGAGGGAAAAGCACAGTGGGGAAGGCAGTGGATCTTTCTCCCTCTCATCAGAAGTCCAGCCTTGTAGTGTGGCCTTGTTTCCTGCGTTCTGTCCCTCCCTTCTTGCACACACTCCCCTCCACCCTGGGCTCTGGGCTCAACCTCAGCAGCCCTGTACATGCCCCAGGTGCAGCAGGCTGGAGGGGCCCAGCCAGCTTCATTCGAGCTAGCAAGAGCTCAGCTCCGCAGATACCATCGCAAGATACAAGGGAGCCCCAGAGTGGCCCCCTGCCCCAGCGTCCACCCTCATCCTTCAGCTGCTCCTTCTCTCCTGGGGAGGAACGGTGGGAGTGGGGGGCATGCCTCAGGGAGACAGAAGGGAGATTAGAAGTCTCTTCCCAAGTAGAGCAGGACAACCATGCATCACTTAATGATGGGGATATGTTCTGGAAATGTACCACCAGGTGATTTCACCACCGTGTGAACATCAGAGTGTTCTTACACAAAATAAGGCAGCCAGAATGTCACTAGGTGATATAATCTCATGGGTACACACAGGCCTCGCTGACGGAAGGGTCATTATGTGACGCATGACTGTATGGTGTCATGATGCCAAGGAGAGATGGGGTGCAGGGGCACGAACTAGAAAACAGCACCAGGGCTGTCAAAGTCTCCCCTGTTCCCTGCTCAGTCCAAAACTCCAGGGGCTCCCTTCCTCCTCCAACTGTGGGAACCCACCAACAGGCCCCTGCTCCTTCCTCTCTCTCTTCCTGGACTCACAGCAGGTCAGAGTGGAGGGGATTTTGCCTCACTGCCATCCTCCCTCTTCCTTCCACTTTTGCCTATTCTCTCGCCTCTGCCTCCATCCCCTTGGCCTGTTCTTTCTTTCTTTCAAGAAAGAAGGGAGAGTGAGAGTGAGAGAGAAAGAAATAGAAGCAATTTTTATTTAGTTTTATTTGGCTTTCCTTGCTCTAAGACTTCATTGTATATGTGGTGCTGGGGTTTGAACTCACAACTTGCGCACGCCAGGCAAGCACCACAACCACCGAGCCACCACTCCAATCCCTTGGCCTGTCCTTTCTATATGCCTCAGTTTCCCCAAAAGGCAAATGACAAGACAGGAGGAGGGTTGGTCTCCATATTCCTCCGGCTGAAACACGCGAAGACATGTCCTCCTTTCCTCCCTTCCTCTCTTTTACAGAATAATCCAGTTTCTCCACATTGAGAATGAGGACGCTGTGGTGGAGGGTGGGGGTCTCCATTCAGCCACCCTTTCCAGCCCTCTGCAGGCTGAGGAGCAGGAGAGTCCAGATGGCCCAGAGCCCCGCCCACTCCTCTCTCCCAGGGCTCTGAGTCCTGTGTGTCTACCCTGTCCACCAACTCCACCAGGACCTCTTGGATTGCTTAAGCATATGAACCAAGAAAGCAGCAGCTGCAGGCTTAGGAGCCCAGCGACAATCAGAATCACACTGGATGCTAACAAAAACCAGGCTCAAGACCAATATAAACTCTGCTCTTCCCTACTCTGACTCCCACTTGGCACCAAGACCCCTGGTGGTTGTCCTCTCACATGGCTCCCACATGCTCCCCCAGCCCACCACATTCCTCCCACCCACACGCCTCCTGCTGGCCTGCCCACCCCACAGAGGCCAGCACTGGGTCTCTGTCATCCGTTCGCCTTGCCCAAGCTCTCTCCTCCCAGACATTCAGGGTGAGCTTTGAAAGGGTCACTTCAAAGAGGACCTGCCTGTGGAAGGCCCAGCCAGACCTAGGGCTGGCTCCTCGGCCAGATTCCTGGCAGCTGGGGACAAAGGCCCCACTGTTCCCCCGACCCTCGGACGCCCCTAAATGCACTGGGCATAAGAAGGCTTTCTTTCCCCAGTTCCGTTCTTTACAGGCTCGGGCTCTTTGCCATGGGGAGTAGTCCTGGTTCCTCCTTCAGGAGACTCTGGGGGTGGGGAACAGGGAATTCCTGATTTCCCCATCCCTGCCACCATGTACCCAACCCCTTGGGCACATAGGACAAGGAAGTAACCTTGGGACCAACTTCAGGACCAGTGGCCCGGATTCCTCTCAGGCCCTCACCCACTGAGCCCTTCCACCATCTCCCACTCATCAGATCCATACCCATCTTTCCAGGCCCCTCGAGTCTACCTCTCCCCTGAAGAGTCAGTCACCCAGGCCAGACCAAAGCAGCCACCCCTGGAGTTCCAAGAGGCTGGGTGCCTGTGGCTCTTGCTACCCAGTCCTCAATGACAGGAACCAGGAGATTGGTCTATAATTGCCTATCACACAGAGCTGGTCCAGAAGCAGGGACCTTAGGGTTTTCTGTGCCCAACCTCACCCAATGCCGGAATTCACTCTGGTCCTTGTCATTGTCCAGCCTGCATGTGCCCATTTCCCACGATGGAAGCTTCACCACCTTCCAGGAGCAGCTCATTTCCTCTTCAGAGTGCCATGACCATAAAGGGTCCTTTATATTAAACCAAGTAGGTTTTCATTGACTATTGCTTAATATAGTCACTGCCAAGAGTTGAGATTACCAAATGTCAGTCACTTTACCTGTACTACCTCACTTAGTCCTCTCAATCATTTTCCTTTTTTGGGGGTGGGGGGTAGTGGGAATTGAGCTCAGAGGCACTTTATCACTGAGCCACATCCCCAGCCCTTTTTATTTTTTATTTTGAAACAGGGTCTCAGTAAATTGTTTAGGGCCTTGCTAAGTTTCATTTCAGGCTGGCCTCAAACTTACAATCCTCCTTCCTCATCCTCCAGAGTCGCTGGTGTGCTCCACAGAGCCTGGCTCCTCTCAATAATTTTGAGGGACTATTTCAGGGACAAGAAAACTGAGGCGAAGCCACATGTGGTGCAGTATGCCTGTGATCCCAGTGACTCGGGAAAGTATGAGGCCAGCCTGGGCAACTCAGCAAGATCCTATATCAAAATCAAAATAAAAAGAGTTGGAAGTATAGTTCAATGGTAGAGCAGCCCTGAGTTCAACCCCTAGTACTAAAGGAAAAAAAAGTACAAATAAAACTGAAGCTATAACAGTGAAGTAAGCTGTCCAAAGCCACACGGTGAAAAGGGTAGAGTTGAAATTTGAACCCCAGCAGGCTGAAGCAGGCCCCAACACTCAACCGCAGGGTGCTCCTGCCGCCCATGCCAGGCCCAGCTGCTCACCTCTCGTGGTTGGACCACCTGTGTTGGAAGGTAGAATGAGTCTCTCCATTTTATCCTGGCCAGATCTCCACCAGCCTTTATCAGCAGATGAAGTGTGTCCTGGGAACAGTGACTGACTAATGTCAATTCAAACCAGTGAATGGGAAGCAAAAAGGAATAGGGCACCTGCCCAGGTGCATTAAGGGTTGGAGGAGATTGAAGGAGATGTCCCTGGGCCTGAAGTTCTGGTTGAAGCTGGATGGAAATCCAGCCCTCCTCATCTAAGACAGAGTGGACGGCATGAGCCCAGGAACTAGTTCAGCGGCAGAGCCCTTGCCCAGCACCCACAAAGCCTTAGGTTCCATCCAGAACACCACAAGAATAAATAAAAGAATTGACAGCTATGATAGGCCCTGCCCCAAACCACTCAGGCCACCCTCCAACTTGACAGAGGCTTCCATTACAACATCTCAGGACCAAGGAGCTGAAAAAGGAAATCCTGCAGTCTTTTTCCATGAGCCCCTTCATCAGCACCATCTCCTGAGAGCTCCAGGGGAGGGGAGGGAAGAACAAGAAAGAAGCCAGAAGGAGACTGAGAGAGCCCCCGTGGGCAGCCTTTTCAAGCCTTGGAGAAGAGTGGTGACAGGGACACATGAGATAGCCCTCCCTCCCGCCTTGGGTTTGGCTCAGGTGCTGTTGATGCAGAAAACACAACGAAGCACCCTCAGGCAGCATTCCTGAGATCCCAGTCTCAGGCATGGTGGCTCACACCTGACTCAGGAGGCTGAGGCAGGAGGCTCTGAAGTTTGAGGTCAGTCTGGGCAACTTAGTGAAACCCTATCTCAAAAAAAAAAAAAAATTAAAAATGGCTTGGGATGTAACTCAGTGGTAGAGCACCCCTGGGTTCAATCCCCAGTACAAAAAAGAGAAAAAATTCCCAGCCCCCTTGATTTCCAAAGGGTTAGGTTACAGAACTCTGTGGTTTTGCCGTGTACTGCTCCATCATTCAGGAATTCAGTCAGTCAGTCTGTCAACAAACATTCTGGGAGTACTGGGAGGAGGCCAGGCCTCTGCGGACAACAAGACAAACGTGACCCCCTGGAGCTCTTGGAATGAGGTTAAAGGGCACAGTCAAGTCCTCAGCTCTGCACTTATTTGTTGTGTGGCCTTAGGAAGCCACATAATTTCTTTGGGCCAATTTCTTCAACTGTCAAGCAGATGATCAATCCCTCCCTAGTGATAAGCGCTACATACATAGCTGTTACTATTACACTCAACTCCTGTCTGATGGGGGAGACCGATGTGTGGGTGGACCACCACAATGCCAGGGAAACAGCCTGGCTTGGGGCACCCCAGGAAGCCAGGGGAGGGGCTGCTCCCTGACTCACGCTTCACAAACATTTATGGAGAACTGCTCTGTGCCAGGCACTATGCTGGTCACTGGGGACACGGAGATGAACAGGACACATTGTCCACTCATCCCTGTTCCTCCCTGCCCTCCCCTCTCCATCTCAGGGCCCAGTCCCAGAACCTGGCACTGGAGGGGCCACCAAGGACGGAACCACGGAGGGAGAGGCATGGCTTTGGAGCCTGGGAGTCAGAAAACCTGGGTTCTCATCCGCAGCCCCAGGCTGAAGGACTTGGGTATTCTCAGCATCAGCTTCCTCACTGTGGCATGGGAAAGTTGGCCAGATGGCCCTTTTGGTCCTGACCACTCTGACAGGTGATGAATATAACCCCACACCCAAAGGGCTTGAAATTGGCCCCAAAGTCCAGTCCCAAGACCATGCCAGCCTGATATTCCACTGAGGCAGTGGGAGTAGAGATGCCTGCCTGGTACAGACTGGCGCTGCCCTGCTGACAAGCTGGCACAATTTCACAAGAAACAGGGGGCCTGGATCTAAGGGTAGGTTGTTTGAAGAGGGTGGGGGTGCCCGGGGAAAGGCAGCACCAGCTCCCACAGGCCCTATTCATGGCACTCTCTGGGGAGGGTGAGAGAGAGCAGGATAATTGAAACCAGGCTTTGTCCAAATCCCTGACCAAGCCAATACCTCACCTTTGAACCCCTGTAACCAACAGAGCAGGGTTGGTGCACCTTTGGAAGGAAAGCACCAACGAACAGAGCCAGGCCCAAGTGCTGTGGGCTGGCATGGGCAAGCCGGAACATGCTACAGGGGTGAATGAGCTGATTCCCCACCCAGCACCCACGGAGGGACACCTGGGGCTTCGCTGTCCCTGAGCACAGACAGAAAGACAAACGTCCAGTCCAGCAAGAGGTTGACTTGGTTTTGAGCTGTGTCCAAGAGGGACCAAGATCCAGTGTGGGAGTAACAGCAGGATAAGGAGGGTCCTAAGAAGCCAAGTAGTGAGGCCAAGAGCAGATCCCCAGGTTCCCACCCTGGCTCTGCCACTTACCAGTAATGTGATTTTGGCCAGCTATTAGTTCTCTGGGCCTCAGTGTACTCAACTGTAAAATGGAGATAATTGTATCCACCTGGTGCTATTATTGTGTGGATTAAATTAAGAAATCTGTATAAATCCTGGCCCAGAATAATTGCTCTCTATGTCTTAGCTATCGGCTATACTATTAAAGCAACTTTCCTTACTTTAAAACACATTTTCCCCAGGCACTAATGGATATGCTCATTTGAATACATCTGCATGCCATATGAATCTCTCTGGATTTCCACACTGGGATCCTGATTCGCCTGGCCCACTACACTAGAGGAAACTTGCCTGGATAATGCTTCCAAATAGCCAGTCATCGTGGCTCACAAATCTCTCCCTGAAGTTCTCCCAAGTATCTAACTGCAAACCATCACACTGTAAATGATAACAGTCTCCTGCTTCATAGTCTCTCTTAACGTTATGCATAAAGAAGTCCTTCTAAGTATCCCTGCAACGAGGAATGGAGCAGTCCCCTGATGGCTCTTGTACTGCCCTGCTCTGTAACCAGCACCTTACCTCATCCCCACTCCCACCTATGCCAACAGTGCTACACCTCTTCCCCAGAAGTTCAGGGTTGGCCTTAGGAAGGGGACACAGAAGGCCCCATCAGGAGGTGCACACACTAAGCACACCTGAGGCCTGTTTCCCATGCCCAGTGGCCCTCTGCTTGAGCTGGGACCCACAGAAACCTGCACTATCTCAGATGGTATCCCAAAGCCACTCTCCTAATAATTTTCCTCTCCAAGCGTCATCTTGTTCCCTGACTACCGTCAGGAAACTTGGGCTCTAGCCCATGCAATGTTGCTGTAGGCTCAGGTCCTCTCTGTAAAATCAGCCCCTAACACCTACTCTGCCCACTCACAGGGGGTTCTAAGGCCCTTGAATCCAGCATTGCACTTGGGGAGCTACTGCTCCCATCATTCACAAGGAGAGGGCAGGGCCCTGGACATGGGACTGTGGCAATCCCAGTCACCTTGAGGTGGACTCAACCACACTGTGGGCAAGCCGAAGAAGCAGCCAGGGCTGGGGGCCTTTGGGCCATGTTTGGAGGCAAATGACTGGTTATATAATCAAGATTCAAATCACACACTGCTGAACACATCTCTGTGAGTGTTGGCCACTTTTGAGAATAGGGCTGTTGCCCTGGCAGAGGGGAGAACCACGTGGGATCAAAAGCTATCCACCCCCAAGTTGGGCTACAATGTGGGGGTGGAGACATAAGGAGATAGAGATGGTATGAGGTGTTGATGGGGGGAGAATTGGAGGGACTCATGCTTAATGACCTCCACCCCCGCCCCCTGTCCATCCTGAATTTCAAGTTTATAATTAGGAAATACACTTTGTCTGGAGGACCTGGAAGAGAGATGCAGACTGAGGGAGAACTTGAACACATAGGACTCTAGAGAACAGGGGAGTCACAGAAAGTTCTCAGAGCACCATATCCCAAAGCCAACAGGGTGGGGAGGGCTGGAGAGGAGGGTCCCTAAGCCCTTCCTACCTGTCAAAAGAGGAAGAGAAATCAGTCCTGAGTGGACCCAACCTGGACCCCAAGGTACTTCTTATCCAAGTTCAGAAAAACTACTGTCCTGACAGCGTTCAGTCCTCAAACTTAGGATGTGGCAGTGTGTGCTGGGATGCTTCAGTAGGACTGGCAGTCAAGCTGAGGTGGGGGACTGGCCCTGACAAAGGGGGATGGGGACCCGAGGCCGCTGCTGGCCCTTCCCTAGCCTCAGCAGCTGGCAGATGAAAGAACCCAAGCAAAGCAACCCAGCGCTGAGTAATGGCCCTGGCACCCCGCACCCAGACCCACCCACAGCCAGCTGGAGGGGGCAGAGAGGAAGGCAGCCGGCCTGCAGAACTTGGGGTCCTGGTCCCGTGTCTCTTTCTAGCACCTAGGAGCGCAGCAGACCAGAACCTGGCTGCCCGTCGCGCGGTAGACCCCTCAGAGAGGGCGAGTGGCGCCCAGAGGGGCTGTCTGGCCTCGGTGGCCAAGGACGTCCCGCTCCGGGAACCCCCTCCCCCACTCCCTCTCCCTCCAGCTGTGCCGGGGCCTCGCCAACGGAAAACGAAAACTCGGGCAGAGGAAACGGCGGCAGGCGCCCCGCCTGAAAAACCTGGACAAAAGGCGCGGGCCTCCCGCCCCCGCTGCCCGGCCGCAGGAGGCCTGGCACCACCACCCGGGTCGGTGGCCCCTGCCCTGGCAGCGCTGGGGCCAGCCGGCCCGCTGCCTAGCTCCCCTCGTTCGCGCCCCTCTGCCCCGGGCAGCTGTCCTCCAAACCCTCCCCAGTCCGCAGCAGCTGGAGTTCCCGCAGCGGTGCCCGCGGTGCCCGCACTGTGCGCCCCAGGCGGTGCCCGCCCAGCGGGGCGCAGCGACCCCGGCCCAGCCACCTCTTCCCCGCCGCGCTCCCTCCCGTGGCCCAGCTCCCTCACCTGGGGCGGCCGGGGCTCCGAGCGCGGCGGGATCCCGACCAGGCAGAAGGCGACTCCATTCATCGGGTGGCAGCGGCGGCTCTGCGGCCGGGGCACTGCTGGGGGCGCGGGCAGGGACCCGGGAGGGGCGGGGCGGGGGCGGGGCAGAGCGTGGGTGTCCACTGGGGGCCCGCCCTCTGGCTCCTCCCCTCACCACCCGCCCAGTCCGCCAGGCGCACCCGCGGTCTCTACCCGCGGCCTCAAACGGGTAAAGTGGGCTGAGACCGAGGTCTGCGCGGGCGGCGGAGCCAGAGGCCAGACACAGCCTGGCCCAGAGAGGTGGTCCCAGGGAGGCAGCTAGTGCTGGCCTCCAGGGGACCGGCCCAAATAGACGACGCTCCAGACCCAGGAAAGAGGACAGGGGCACTGAACCTAGAACTAGCACAAGGGGAAAGGAGGGAAGGAGGGGAAAGGAGGCATACAAAGATAGAAACAGAGACCCAGGGAAGAATGCATGAACTTGAACGGTAAGAAAGATGAGAGAAGCAGAGAAAGTCAGAGACAAAGACGAGGCCACCCGATCTGAGAGAGGGAAGAGTACAAGGCTTAGGGAGCCTTCGCTCTAGGCACCCATGGAAACTGAGGCACAAGGGCAGGCATAGTGCATTGAGGAAGTGCCCCTCAATGTAGGGAAGGTCCCCCTACAGGCAGGCTCTGCCAGGACCCCACAGTGGGTCTTGGGGACACCTTCTCTGCGGCCACTCTCACTGCCTGAGGGGTCGTATCATGCAATGGGCTGCCGGACTGGGTGCTGGAAAGAGACACAGCCCAGCACCCCTTTTTTTTGTTTGTTAGTTTTTGGTACTGGGGATTAGGGGCACTTAGCCACTGAGTCACATCCCCAGCCCTGTTTTTGTTTTTTTTTTTTGAGGTAGGGTCTTGCTGTGTTGCTAAAAGTCTCACAAAGTTGCTGAGGCTGACTTTGAACTTGCAATCATCCTGCCTCAGCCTCCTGAGTTGCTGGGATGACTGGCTTGGACCTCCGCCCAGTGACCTCTGCCATTTTTAAATCAAGTGTGTGGCAGGTGCACCAGCCCTTCTAACCCATCCCACTCAAGAGTCTTGTGATTCTGGGCTCTGGACTGCCCATCAACTTCAACTTGGCCTGGGGCAGTGACCCTGAAAAGCTGATTTACAGTTCAATTTTTCTGGTTTCACTCTGAGCTGGGCCCAAAGAGAAAGAGACAACCTGGGCCCAACTCCACAACAGGACCCCTTCAGTCCATTCCCAGACAGTCCTAGTCCCTCCAATCCTCACTGGACTGAAAAGTTCCTTCTGCTCTCTAATACCCATTCTTCCCCATGTTTGCCTCCTACAGCCTACACTGATCTCTTCCCCGTGCCTTCTTGAAGGTTTAAAGCCTCTTGTATTTCTTTTCCCAGATTATGAGGAAAGGAAGGCAGAAGCCAATAGAAGGAACAGACTTAGAGATGCTTCACTGCGAAGAGTGCCCATCAGCCCCAATCCCTAACTTTTCCCCTTTGAGCAGGGTCTGAAACTCAGGTGAGGTAGAACAGACACCAATTAGGCCATCCTACTTCCCTGAGCCTGAAGAAGGAGATACTGACAGATTTTTTTTTTTTTTTTAAGAGAGAGGGACAGTGAGAGAGACAGAGAAGGGGGCGAGATTATCCCATTGGTTGAGAAATTTAAGTGAAGGGAGAATGTTATGGTGCATGGGTATTATGAATGTATTAATGCTTGCTTATATGCGGGGGGAGGGGGGTTAATGTACTATTTACATAAAATGTACTATGTAATATTAAGAATAGTTAGTACATGCATGATATTCATGTGGAAGTGCATTAATGCGCAATATACATACCTAATTGAGATTGAGTGCTGGGTTGAACGAATGCAGCAGGGAATAGTTTAAGTTAGAACAGTTTAAGTTAGAAAGAGAGAAACAACTTTATTTAGTTTTTCACATGGCCTTAGTTGCTCCAACACTTAGTTGTGTACATGGTGCTGGGGTTTGAATCCGGGTCCTCATGCTCACCAGGCAAGAGCCGAAACCACTGAGCCACCGCTCTAGCCCAACTGACAGATTTTTTAATCAAATGCTTTATTTAAGTCCCTTGCAGTCAACAGAAAACAATTTTCTTTTATAATGATAGAGAAGTAAATAACTCTCCTTCCTTCTTCATCCCTTTTTGTCAAGGTCACATGCAAGGAGAGGTATCCCACACTTCTAGAAAGGCCTTCCTGCTATCTAACTGTCAATCATCACACTGCCTGGATCTCTTGCTTCATCTTCAACCCAGTCCCTGTTCCTGCCTCCTTCTTCCCTATAGCTCCAGTGTTCCAGGTGCACTACCACCTAGACATAGGAGTCCTTTCCAACTAGAACAAAGGCTTGTCTCTGTAAGGGGGAGGGTTGGTATCTGAAAGCCAGACTGAACTGAGGTTGTGGGACAGGGGAGGGGGGTGGCCCTGGAGGGCCCCTGGCTCACTTTTTCCAGAGCCTGAAGTCCTCAGACCCTGCAGGAGGCGATGAGAGGAAATGAGCTCACACTGACCGGCAGTGGAATTCCTCCTCCACAAAGCACTACACATGCCTCCCCCACCCTCTCCCACTTCCCAGAAAATGTGACTCTACCCCTCCCTGCTGCCCTTCCCACCCCATCC
The DNA here is from genome assembly GCA_004027875.1 of Aplodontia rufa. NCBI lineage: Eukaryota > Metazoa > Chordata > Mammalia > Rodentia > Aplodontiidae > Aplodontia > Aplodontia rufa. Next base: position 73,739 of record PVKS010001547.1, on the reverse strand, counting down.
TGCCCTGGCCCTTCCCATCCCTCTCCTTAGGCCCTCTTCCCCTACCCTTCCTGTCTATTGTGGCTCCTCACCCCCTCTGACTCTGTCTCACTCCTTGCATTCTGCCATCTGCCCCAAAACCACTTTACTCCTCGTATACTCTTTCTCTGGGGTTGGGGCAATGGAGCCCAACATATGATGGGACATGTCCCTCACCAATAACCCTCCTTATACTCCCACTCTTTCCAAATTCCTACCCCAGCCTAATCACTCTCCTTCATTCCCAAATGCTTATTGGGACCCCCAATATGTGAAGGAGTCCCGAAGTGCAGGGGAGAAGGGGAGGCTGCCCCTGGGGACAAAGGGACAAGGCTGAGCTCCTTCCCTAGCTGTTCTTCCCAAATCCCAACTGTGTAGTGGGATCCCAGATGAATGATGGATGGAAGGAGAAGCAGGAGGGCTGCCAGTGGGGAGGTGTCTGGAACTCCTTGGAGCTTCACAGATGGGTCAGGGGTGGGCTGGGGAACAGGGAGAAGGCATATTATAGACAAAAAGCAGGGAAACGGGAGAGAGCAGGCTCCAGCTGGGGCACAGGGGCAGGAAGTGTGGAGAGATGAGGAAGGAAGCAGGCGGGAGGTGACAGTGGAGTGACTGGGCCTAGGCACTTAGATTCTAGCCTGGCTAGGACAGGGACTTTAAGCAGAGATCTTCCACGTCCGCTCTGGCACACAATGGGTACAAGAACAGAGGGCAGCAAGCAAGATGATTGGGTAGGGGACAGGGGATTTACAAGGGCAAGGAGGAGTATAAGGAGGGAGCAACAAATATTATCAAAGGCTTCTGGGACTTAGTGACCTACTGGGTACAGGAGGAGGGAGATGGGAAGAATCTAGAACAACTTCAAGGGTTGGAATATTAGGCAAACTGTCTAGCTGTCCAAGAGAGAAGGAAGAGGCCAGGTGCTGAGATGAGTCCTGCATCTGGATTATTCCAATTAAAACTTTCAAAAGCCTGTGAAACAGGGGACTGGAGCAGTAGCCCAGCAGTTACAGCGCTTGCCTGGCATGCATGAGGATGTGGGTTTTAACCCCAGAACTGTGTACACAAAAAAATGTCAGAGCAACGAAAGTCACATGGAAAACTAAATAAAACTGATTCAACTTAATGAGGCTGGAGCAGTAGCCCAGCAGTTACAGCACTTTGCCTGGCATGCACAAGTACAACCCCAGCACCCACGTACACAACTAAGTGTCAGAGCAATGAAAGCCATGTGAAAAACTCAATAAAAATTGATTCTCTCTCTCTGTCTGTCTGTCTGTCTCTCTCTCTCTCTCACTGTCCTTCTCTCTTAAAAAAAAAAACAACCGATTCTCATTGTCCCTCTCTCTTTGAAAAAAAAAAAGCCTATGAAATAGATATTGTTTTATGGGTAAGGAAACTGAGGCTCAGAGAATGTAAGAATCTTACCCAGGGTCACACAGGATTTGGACCCAGGCATTTGGGCTCCAAGTCCACCCTCTTACCTGTAGGCTGAGTTGCTGGTGCAGTAGTGATTGGCTGATGAAACACTGAAGGGAAGACTGGCTTGAATTAGAGGCTCGGCTCTGCAAGTAGGGTGGTCTTTGAGAACAGGGATGTGGCTCAGAGTCTTCCGAGAGAACAAAGAGTGAGGAAACCAGACATGGGCCAGTGCCCAGAGGAGCACCAGCCCTCAGGGAGAGGAAGAGGAGGCGCAGGCACCCGAGAAGACCCAGGGGAAGCAGGTAAGCAGTTCAAGTGACACTTGTTGGGCAGCAGGTCAGTGGGGATGGAAGTCAGACTGTGCGATAAGGAGGAGCCTCAGGGGCAAGGAAGTGGGACAGGCCCACTGAGAGAGCAGATGATGAGTCACAAGCAAGGGATAGGTACCTGAGAGAAAGCCTGAGCACCCAAGAAAGTGGGGAGTGGGCAGGGCAGAGGCCCAAAGGATAGCATGGTAGCGTTAAGGGGGTCTCTAGGCCAAAGCCATTGTCAGGATCAGGCCTGACCAGGAGCTGGTGATGGGTCTACTGGGTCATCAAAAGAACTCTGGAATGAGAGTCCAAAGACCTGACAAGTCCCCATCCTGCCCACCGGGGAGCTATTTGACTTTGAGGACAAGTTCCTTCTCTGAACCTCAGTTTCACCCTCTGTAAGATGGAACCAAGTAGGCCTTCTCAGGCCTTTTATCTGAAGCTCACATTTGCTGATGGACTCTGTAAACCCTGGGAACTGAAAGGAAGAACAAGACAGGAGTTCTCCACTTGTAGTGGGGTTTTCAGCTTCCCCCAACAACCCATCATGGGTTGAAAATATCATAAGTCACACATGCATTTAATACCCCTGACCTCTGCCACACAGCACAGCGTGGGCTGTTTGCCATCACAGTCCTTGGGCTGAGAGGGAGCTGCAGCTGGCTGCTCCTGCTTAGCATCACAAGAGTATTGTATCACATAGCACCAGCCCTGGGAAAGGTCGATACTCAAAGAAGTTTGGCTTCTACTGAATTTGTATTGCTTTAATCACCATTGTAAAGTCGAAAAGTAGTAAGTTGAAACATCATAAGTCAGTGACAGTCTTGTAAGGTGTGAAATGTGGGTTACAGGGTGGTAAATGATTAGCCACCCCCACCCCCACTCCACAGAAGCCCTTCCACAAAAGGGGAGAGAGCACCCCCTGGTGGAGAAGGAGAGGAGGGCAAGACGGAAGCAGAGAGCTGTTGGTGAACTGCCTCTGCGGTCTCCCCAAAGGCAAGCTTCCCCCTCCCCAATCTCCAAGGCAGGTAGAATCTAGTTCAACGGAATTAAAAGGCAGTTATTGAGCACCTACTACGTGCAAATTGCTGTGTGAGGTGGTAGAGACAGTTTGATAAACGAGGAGACATGCCTGCCCTCAATGATCCCGTTGTAGGGGGGCAGTGGACCCCACAAAAGATGATAGGGATAATGCTTTAATCGTAGTGCAAATATTTCTGTTTTTAAAAGCGAGAAGGACAGTGAGAGACAGAGAGAGAGAGAGACAGAGAGAATCAATTCTTATTTAGTTTTTCACATGGATTTTGTCGCTCCGATACTTAGCTGTGTACATGGGTGCTGGGGTTTGAACCTGTGCACTTGTGCATGCCGGTCAAGCACCACAACCCCCGAGCCACCGCTCCAGTCACCCTCCCCTCACTTTTTTTAAGAGAGAGGGACAGTGAGAGAAATCAATTTTATTTAGTTTTTCATGTGACTTTTATTGCTCTGACACTTGGTTGTGTAGGTGGTGCTAGGGTTCGAACCCACATCCTCACACATGCCAGGCACGTGCCCTAACCACCGAGCCACTGAAACTAAATAAAATTGATTATCTTTCTTACTCTCTGTTCCTCTCTCTCAAAAAAGGAGGAGGAGGAGGAGGAGGAGGAGGAGGAGGAGGAGGAGGAGAAGCCTCCAGTAGTGAAGGGAGAAGACAAGGACAAGGAACTTGGGAGACAGGTAGTGTTTGATCTAGACCTTGATGAAGGCCCTCTACTGGGAAATTGTCAGAGGTCAGCGGGACACATGGTCTCTGGCGCAGCCCGGAGCATTCCATCTGCAGGCCCTGGTTGAGCACCCTTAATGGTGTTGGGTGAGGCAATGGTCCCTACCCTTATCCCAGTGGCCAGGTCCCTGAAGAGTCCCATGAGAGGAATCCTACCTGAACACCCCTTGGGGAGGGAAGCTAAAGCCTCCTGGAAGGCTGGGGTCAAAGAGCACTGGAACCTGCCAAACTTCTGGGATCTCCCCAGCCCAGCAACCTCTGAACAGCTGGTTCAGGGCAGGAGCAAGACGTTGGTGCTTTATTGGGCTGGCAACTGGGAAAGTGAACCACACCCAGCCAGGTCCTGCCTGTGTCAGGGCAGGAGGTAAATGCCCCACACCTGATACTGGGACTGGCTGTCCCTCAGGAGATCCATCTTTGGGAAACCTATGTCATGGTTTGGGCAGAGGAACAAGCCTTGGGCTACACCTCTTCAGGCTCCTATGTGCCACTGGCCACTGAAGCCCCACTGATATGAATCGCATGGACACGCATGTATATGCAAGACGAAACGATGAACCATGAGGACAATGACATCCCCAGGAGGAGCTTAGAAACACCAAGATGGAGAGGGGAGAAGCTGAAATGGGTGGAGCACCTACTATGTGTCAACATTTTTCCATACATATTTCATTTCATCTCCATGACAGCACTGTAAGGTGGGTATTATTAGCCCCATCGTGTAAATGAGGAAACAGGTTCAGAGACATTAAATAACTTGTCTAGAATCTCCCAGCTAGGATTCAGGACTCAAGCAAAGACCCATGCTAAGTCTGCTCTTTCCACCACAACCTGTTCCCTTGGGGAGAGGCCAGGCCAGGCAGCTCCTTCCAGCTCCAGGATGCTGGATTATATGGTTCTATATGAGGATTCTAATTCTTCCTGCTTCTGCTGCTGGTACCCCAGACTCTGCTTAGTCCCCAAATATCACCGCACACTGGAAGGGTTTGTTCCATTATTCATTTTGCCCCTCTGGAAGGGTACAGGGAGAGAGAATGAAGGAGAGCAGGACATGGAGGAAGGAAAGAGAGGAAGAGAAGGGGAGGGGAGGAAGGAGGAGAGGAGTGGCTCCCACCTCCCCCTGGAAGCTCTGGAAATCCCCAGCAGCTGCTCCCCTCTCCTCTGTCTGGCCCTGAGTCAGCCCTGGGCAGAGTGAGGGCACTTGAATGGGGAGAAAAGATGGGTAGGGCCAACCATGGGGGAGAACCCCTCAGTCCCAACACCCACTCCCAGGAGAGATTCCAGGCATGCCCCCTTTAAGGAAACCCTACATGCCAAAATCCACACATACCATACAGACACATCAGGGAGGGCTCTTGCACTATAAAAGGATTCTTTGCTTTATAAGAAGGCTCAGCACATGGAAACTTAAAATAGGAGCTTCCTCAGTGCTGTGAAAAGCAGCTCTGATTTCAGAAGCACCCTGTACACACCATGCTTCCCGCACAATCAGAAAGCACCAGCAGCCAGCAGGTTAAGACCTTAAGCAAATGGGTCTGGCACCTCTAAACTATATGGATCATCAGAGTCCATACCTGTGGGGCCTCATAGTCCAAAAGGTAGGCTGGGGGCAGGCTGGGCTGCTATGCTCAGAGTTGTCCTAGGACTTCTAGAAAGAACCTAAAGAGAGCTGGATGTGGTGGTGTATGCCTGCAATCACAGCAACTCAGGAGGCTGAGATGGGAGGATTGCAAGTTTGAGGCCAATCTCAGCAACTTAGGGAGGCTCTATGCAACTTAGAGAGACCCTATCTCAAAAAAAATAAAAAGAGCTGGGGATGGGGCTGGAGCGGTGGCTCAGCGGTTTCGGCGCTTGCCTGGCAAGCATGAGGACCCGGGTTCAAACCCCAGCACCACATACACAACCAAGCATTGGAGCAACAAAGGCCATGTGAAAAACTAAATAAAGTTGTTTCTCTCTTTCTCTGTCTCTCTCACTGTCCCTCTCTCTTTAAAAAAAAAAAAAAAAAAAAAAAAAAAGAGCTGGGGATTTGCCTTAGTGGTAAAGTACCCCTGGGTTAAACTCCTAGTACAAAGGAGGGGGGAAAAACCCTAGAAAGCCACCACTAGGCATAGCTGGCAGGGATTTCACAGCAGTCTGGAGAGTGGATGCACATCCAAGTACTTCCAATAATTTTTTTTTTTTTTTTTAGCAGCAGTACTGGGGATTAAACCCAGGGACGCTCTACTAATGAGATGTATCCCAGCCTTTTCATTTTTAATTTTGAGACAGGGTCTCACTAAGTTTCCTAGGCTGATCTTGAACTTGTGATCCTCCTGAGTCCCTGGGATTACAGGTCTGCGCCACCTTGCCTGACTTATCAGTGACTCCTGATCGAGACAATACAGGAACTGGATGTCCTGACTTCCCTCTTAGGGCAGAGGTTAGGTATGCAGGCCTGGCCTGAACTGTCCCTTGGGAAAGGGAAGTGAGTGACTACCAGGACAGGGAGGAAAGGCTGGTGAAGGCTAATGATGGGCATGGGACACTTGCAGGACCACTCAGACTGAGCTCCAGGACACAGGAAGTAGTGATGGCCCCTACTCATACTTCTCTCTCTCTCTTTTTTTAAATTGAGGTGAAAGTCACATAACATAAAATTAATTATTTTATAATAGACAATTCAGAAGCATTTAGCACTCCTGCCCCCCTGCTTTTGGATACTTCACTCAGTAATGGCAACAACAGAAAATGAGGAATTGAGTTCCCTTCCCCCTGCCAGGTCTCATACTCCAAGGAGCTGCCACTGGCCATTTAAATTAATGACCAAGATGCCGAACAGGCCTGGAGACTAGAGCAGCCCACAATCTCACCCCAACCATCTTGCTCAACTCAGGGAAGATGCCCATACTCATGCCTCCCCAAGGCCTCTCTCCTAGCCCTGAGAGTTTAGGATCACCCCATTCCCTGACTCCTTATCATCATAGCCCCTGCACAAACTCCTTTCCCACAGCTTAAGAAACCTGTGCTCTTGAAGGAGGGGTCTTGGAACCCAGGGCCCAGGCTACTAGTTCAGGCTGAGCAACCCCAAAAAGCTTGAGGAAGGGAAAGGAGGAGGTTGTGGGTCAGCTCAGCACTTACATGCACCCTAGAAACAGAACATTTGACCACTTCAGATCCCACCCCAAGACCTAACCCAAGAGCAGATGGGACCAGAGCAAGGCCACCAAAGAGAGGAGCCTGGTCACTCCACCCCTGTCAGCTGCTTATCCTCTTAGAGCAGGGGGCTGCAAGCCTCTCTTACTGATGGGGACTGGCTGGGCTTGTCTTCATTGAGGAGAGCTCTGACAGGGGCCTTGCCCCCCACCCACTGCCGCCCAGTCCTGCACTCTTAGTGCCCACGTGAAGGAAACACAGGCCCCTCCTGACTGGGACTGCAGTTTTGTATTTGGGGCGCATGTGAAGAGCCAACCCACCCCATGTTCTCCCTGCCGTGAAATGGTGGCAGCAGCTGCTGCAGCTGCTGTAACTGGAAAGGAGGGAGCCTGGCTGGGAGAAGCCCCTTGACGTCTAGCGGGAGGGGCAGTCTATCTTGAGGTCCCACTGGGGGCCTGGGGGCTAGCACAGTTGTACAGCGGGGAGCCATCCCCCACCCAGGTCACCCCTGGTTCTACAGAACCTGCACCCAGCCTCAAGCCTAGGTTCAGAGCGCAGGGGCTGGGACCTTCCCGAGTCAGGAAGGGGGCTTCTAAATGTGGGTGCTCTTTTTCTGGAAAGAGGTTGGGGAGTGCGCCCTTTGCCCACACCACCCTGAGTGTCAGTGATGGAGGAATACACACCTGTGCGTGTGTGTGTGCGTGTGTATACACGCGAGCGCGAGTATGTGTGTGTGCACCAGCTCTGTGTCACACCGGCCCCACCCTGAGCTCCCGCGCCCTAACCCCTCCCGCGTGGCAGGGTCCCCTTGCTGTCGGCGTGCCCACCCTCACCCGGGCACAACACCCGCAGCCCTCTGCTCTCAGACAGACACCCACGCGCCGCGCGCTGACCTGCTCCATGCTGCGCCCGACTATGCCGTTGTCGCCGCGCCGGCCCTGGGGGGCGCAGGGGGCAGCGGCCCCTCCATGCGTCCTGGAGGGGAGGCTGCACCAGCTACCGCGCGCGAGGAGCGCCTAGTGTCGTCCGCCAGAGCCCCCTCCCCGCCCCGCCCCGCCCGCAGGCCCCGCCCCTCCACCCGCCCCCTCCCCCACCCCGGGGCGGGGGCCGCTCACACGCACTCCCTCACTCACTCGCTTGGGGGTCACACAGGCTCAGTCTCAAACGCTTTATACACACGACCTCATACATCAAGAGCTACTGCTGCCTCCACCCTAGCGCCTGCCCTGGGGGGACTGCAAGGGAGAGAAGACCCTCTCCAAGGGGAGCCCCTCTCCTCATTCCTGAGAGCATGAGTCCTTGGAGTCAGAAGGACCCCACCCTTCATTTTATACGCGCCAGCGAGCGGCTTGCCCAAGATCACCCAGCAGGTTGGTGGCAGAGCTGACCCCATGGCCCAGACCCACTGTTTCTTAGGCTGTTGGGCCACTTCAGAGGTTGTCTGGGAACAGAAGAGCACACCCACAGGGCCTGCAACACAGGGAGACACTGTGTGCCCCACCCGACGAGGTCAGGGGAGGGCTGCTCCTTGTTGCCAGAGTCCAGCCTATATTCAAATGTGTCCTGAGGCCCTTGCCTGGGGGTGGGGAACAAGGACAGAGATTCCTGTCACCCACCCAGTGTGCCAAGTCTTAGGCATGTGCCAAGCAGGAGGAGGACCTGGATCTGTCCTGGAGAAGAGGCATTTAAACCTCAAGATCCACCCTACAGAAAGCTGACTTGGGGATTGTGGGGACACCCACTCTGATGAAGCCCAAGGAAATGGCAAAAGGATTCAATCCCTCCCCACTGACAGCCCCCAATAGGGTAGTTCCTGACTGCCTACTGCTCCTGTGTCCTGCCCTGATAGAACAAGGCCAAACTGAGGCACCACGTGAACAGGCATGTGAGAGGCAGGCATGCTGCCCAGGGCAGAGGCAGAGACTTAGGAGATAGCCAGGAATTGACCTGCCCTGGGGTGGGCAGTGGGCCTGACTGCCCAAGCTCCAGGACAGTGTTCAGGCTGGCATGGAGGTGGCCTCACCACTTCTCACTGGCCTCTTCTTGCCACCAGAAGGTGAGGGAGAAGGGGACGGGAAGCTGAGATGGGGAGAGTTAAGATCCTCAGTGGGCCAGACAAAGGGGGCTTTATAGGCTGGGTGTGGGGGGGCATGCCGGAGGCAGGGAGACAGGAATGTGGGCCCAAGGCCCCAGCTACCAAGAGGCTCATTTTGGAGCTGAACTTGGATTCCCCAGGTCTTCCCCAGCTTTGGCCCTGCAGGGTATTGGCAGCTTTGCTCCTGGGACTGCAGCCAAGAGTCCTTGAAGTCCCTCACTCTTGGCCACCCTGATGGGGATCCAGTGGGCACTGCCCATGCACTCCCTGTGCCTCCCCCCACTCCTGGCTGCTCTCTCTTTCAGCTTCCTTGTCATGCCCTCTAAGCAGCCTCATGCCCCCTGTCTGCTCCCCAAGGGCTCTGCTGGCTGCTTGCTGAGACAAGGGCAGACTTGGATGGGGTCACAAGGCTATGGGGTCAATGGGGCCCTTTGTCCCTTCAGAGGAAGTCTGTCCTGGACTAAAGAGACAGGAGACAGAAGAGTGTAAGCCAGCAAGCAAATCTATCCCTCCCCTCCTCCTCCAACTGGCTCTTTCCAGACCCTGGTGGAGCTGGACCCTGGCTGAGGAAGCCAGGCTCCATTCTTTCCCATTGGTTTCCCTCTGGTTCTCCTGTGCCCAGGAAGTGAAAGGAAAGAGGTGGTGACAACAGTAGGCACCTATGCTGAGCCTCTGAAATAGCTGCTGCTTGGCAAGGCCTAAGTTCTGGTTTTAGGCTTTGCAGGTCAGGGACAGTCTGTGCCCATAGTTGCTGATCTATCTCTAAGGACTAGACAGACTTCTACTAGCCAAAGCCATGGGGGCTGGATTGCTAAACCCCAACACTATTTTATTAACATACCATGAGGATCACCACTGGAAACTTCACTAGCAGAGTTCCTTTAAAGGTAAGGGGTGGGTTTGAGTTATTTTTTATTTTTATTTTTTGAGAGAGAGAGAGAGAGGGAGAGAGAAACAGTTTTTTATTTAGTTTTTCATTTGGCTATTGTTGCGCCAAGACTTCGTTGTGTACGTGGTGCTGGGGTTTGAACTCACGTACTCGCACAAGCAGGGGAAGCTCCGTAACGGCCAAGCCACTGCTCCAGCCCTTATTTTTTAAGAGGAAGAGAAAGAAAAAGAGAGAGAGAGCAAGGGGATCAATTTTTTTAGTTTTCCTTTTTTTTCCCCCCCAACACTTAGTTGTGTATGTGATGCTGGGGTTTGAACCCAGGTCCTTGTGCATGCCAGGCCCTCCTTGCATATGCCCCCTCCTCCTCTGCTGAGCCACTGCTCCAGCCCCAGTTTGAGTTCTTGAAACAGACCAAATGTATTTTCCTTTCCTGTGAAGAGTAACTTTACTGATTAAAGCAATATTCTCAAATGTTTGGAGAAAATGAAGATAAAGATGGGACATGCATCATCTCCACCCCTGCTTTTGGGGTCCATGTGTGCAGATCCTCCATCCTTCCTCTTCAGTGGCAGGCTGGACCCCCAAGACACTCCCGGCTTGTCTATTCCTGGGATAGACCAGGACTTGCAGCTGTAGCACTGTCTTAGAGGTAGGAGAGTAAGGAGGGGGAGGGGGCCAGTGCACTCCCTGTGCCTCCCCCTGTGCCATTTCACTTGATGTGTATCATTTTAACTCCTGGATAAAGTAAAAAGAAGATACTCTCATCTCTTAATGAATGCCCTGGGCAAAGCTCCCTTTTAAAGAAAATGTCTGTCTGGTTATCATTGAATTTTCCAACCATCTCTTGGTGAAGCTTCAAGTTGCACTATGGAGAGACAGACTGAGATTTCAGTCTGAGGTCTACCACTGGGTAGCCATGTAGCCTTGAGCAAGTATTCTTTGTTCCAGCTTCCTCTCTGTAAACCAGGAATGACGATAATGTGAGTAGAAAGTCCTTGGTCCACAAAAATGATCAACAAAAGTTAGGTACCTTATGGATTGAAGGATTTAATTAATTCATCTTATGTTGATTAATATTAGCATCAGCCCAGCGGTTGACAATTTCTGAACTTGTCACCCAATTCGGAGAGGCCACACCTGGCTGCAACTAGGTGTTTCCACAGTGATGGAGGGCAGTCTCCAACCTGGTAATCCGTGCCTCCCAGCTTCCTTCCCTCTGCTTGGGGAGCTGAGAGAGAGCCCTGAGCCAGGCCCACAACTCCTGGGTGCCATGGGTCTGGGAAGGGAGGAAGGAGGAGGTTTACCCAGGAGGGAGTAGAAGGCAGTGATGAGAGGGAAGGGGGGCAGCAGGCAGCGGGCAGCTCCTGCACCTGCTGCTCTGAGAACAAAGCCAACCATGATGCAATCCTGGCCGGGTGCAGCTGAGGCTGCCAGACAGAGAGAGGAAGAGTGGGTGTCCCGGTGGGAAGGCTGGCTGGCAGCAGGGTGGACACAAGGTGCCTGAGGATGCCTGACCTGGGTTCACAGCCCAACATGTGACTCCTTCTCATGGCTCCTGGCCTCCTTCCAAAGCCCCTCACCCAGGGACCAGACCCCTCCAGAAATAGTTACTGCCACCTTAGAAGCAGAAGTGGTATGATGCAACGAGGACACTGCTGGCAGTCTCCTCAGAGGGTGGCACCTCCCTGCAGGGAGGCAGATACAATGAGAAATCCATACTAGAGCTGTCCCCCAGGACCCCACTGGGTCCTTTGCCAGCAGGCCTTGGCCGCAGGGGTCTGTCCTGGCAAAATTTTCTGGACAAACTGAGATGGAAGGCTCAGGAGAACCCTAGCTCAGGGCCTGCACAAAACAGTCCATGTTGATAGAATTAAATAGGACCCAAGGCGGAACCCGAGCCAGCCTGGGCCCCCACTTATCCCGTTATCAGTCGCCAAGTCAGCGGGGGCAGGGAGAGAGGGTGGCATCTCCCCGGCCTCAGCTCTCCACTCCACCAGGGGGCCCAGAAACAAAGGCTTCTCCCTTTCCCACCACCTGGAAAGAGGGGTCTTGTCCCACAAAACAGGACCGGGTGGGGATGTACGATAAGCCAAGATCCCCGAGAGGGCAGGGCATGCCACCAAGCCGCAGAGGAGGGCTGGAGGTTCAGTTTAAGATGCCTGTCCTCGCCCACAACCCAGATCTAAGACTCGGTCACCTAGCCCAGAAGACCGCTAGGTGGCAGGAGAGGCCCAAGGACTCACCGGCTCCACCCACTCGCGGCCGGCCACAGAGCCCGCCGGGCCGACAGCGTACTCGCCGAGCTCTCTCCTCCTCCCTGGGGCCCGGCCCTCTGCCGCCTGCGGGCAGCGGCTCCTAAAGTGTGGGCGCAATTCCTCCTGCCTTCGGGAAGGCAGAAGGCTCAGTCCTTCCCTTCAAAAGACCGCTGATAATAACGAGCAGGATTAGTGCTTATGGCTGTTCATTGAGTGCTCAAGATGTACTGGGCATTTTACAGGCATGATCTCGCTCACACGTGGAGCAGGTATTAATATTCTCCTTTTAAAGAGGAGGAGACAAATCAAGAAAGCATCAATAGGGGCTGGAGCAGTGGCTCGGCGGTTATGGCGCTTGCCTGGCATGCATGAGGAACCCGGGTTCAAACCCCAGCACCACGTACACAACGAAGTGTTGGAGCAACGAAGGTCACATGAAAAACTAAATAAAATTTCTCTCTTCCTCTCTCCTAAAAAGAAAGAAAAGAAAGCATCAATAAGCTGCCTAAGATCACATAACCAGATGGAGCCCCAAGTCAGGTTGGCCAGTCCTGGGACAGGTCCTCTCAGGAGTACTGATGGGTCATAGGCGCAGGTGAAGGCAAAGGACCTGGCATGTGCCTCTGAGAAGTTTCTCTGCCCTTCCTAATGCTCAAGATCCAAATGGGGTGCCTCCGGTGTGAAGAGTTGGCTGCGTGATTCAAGTTCACAAAGTTCCTGCCCCTGACTAGGCACCATTACACCATACCCTGCTGCTTCTGCTCCTCTCCTCCAGGTTCACAATGCACCAAAATGCTGTGCAGAGAATCTTTCCCCACTGCCTCCCCTCCTGGCCTGGCGCTGTCTCTAAACCTACTCCATGGTTTTCAGCAAACACTGTGTTAGCCAGTGTGGGACTGTGGGGGTGGGGGAGTGGGCATCACAGAGATGAGCAAGACACAGAGCCCATTTTCCACTTGCAATAGGAGTTTGTGTGTAAAGTCAGGTCCGTGCCACTTCTACATAGTGTCCCAATCAAAGAAACATTGGCTCCACACCCAGAAGGCAGCAAAATCTCTCAGGCAAAATCTATCTCTTGCAGAAATCAACACCACTGATTGTAAACCCAGTGTAAACCAGTCTCTCTCTCTCTCTCTCTCTCTCTCTCTCTTTCTCCATGTGTCTATCTGTGCTGTCACTCCTCAATTGGTAAAGGTCCAGAGAGAAAACCAAATTTCTTGGAAGGGGTAGGGGAAAAGCCAGGACTTGACACCCATGGGATCAGCTAAAGAACCCAGGAAGAAGAAGGGAAGGGTGCCTGGGCTGAGTTCTTTATATACCAGGTTTCTGATAAATGAGAGCTTAGGAAGGAGCAGTGAAGGTTCAACACAACCTCTGGTCACTGGACAAAGCCTGCTGGCCCTAGATCAGCAGTGTCTTCCATTCAAAGGGCGACAGCTCTGCCATCTTCTATGACACCAGGAGGAAGTGGTATCCACCCTACCTCTAGAATATCTGTGTCATGGTGTTCCTATTTCAACCACCAAGAGTTCAACCTTTTGAGAAAATCCTGCAGAAGACTGACATTTTTTAACTAAACAAATCTCACCTTTATACAATCAAGCTGTCCTGTGTGAACTAGGTTCTGTGTCCTAAGTTCAAGGATTGTTTGACTAGGAAATAAGCAACATTCCTGGGAAAGAAAGGCTGGTCCAGTTTCCTCAGCTCACCACCTGTGGGGCACATCTATGCAAACTGTGCCAGGCTCTGGAAATAGGGGAGAGATGAACAGGGCACAGGCTCTGTCCCTCACAGAGGTCACAGTGAAGCAAGCAGGGAGAGAACGTATAGCTTTAGAGAGAAAATAACCATTGTTTTGCTAGAAGTGACTCATAAAAATTCCAGAGTGACCCTAGAGCAAGGCCTTGAAAGACAAACAGGAATTAAGCAGGTGGAGAAGGTAAAGGTAAGAGTCCTGCAGACAGAGGGAACAGCCGATGAAGAAGTGGTAGAAGGGGGTGCCATGATCTGGGTAGCTTCGGGTCATACAGTGCAGTGTGCATGGCAGGGAAAGGAGAAGTCGCTATTCTCAGCTTGCAAGATATTGAAGATTTTAACCTGAGCACATCTTTACTTTTCCAAGGACTTTTAATTTTTTACATTTTTATTTTTTTTTTAAAGAGAGAGGGAGAGAGGGAGGGAGGGAGGGAGGGGGAGAGAATCAACTAATCAACTTTATTTTTTCATCTGGTTGTGGTACTGGGGTTTGAACCCAGGTCCTCCTCATGCATGCCAAGCAAGCACTGAGCCACCACTCCAGCCCCCTTCAAGGACTTTTAAAAGGGCTGGAAAGGGGAAATAGGAAGAAAGAAGACCTACGTAAAAAAAGGGAAGGCCCGAATGAGAATATGGGAATATAGCAGTCCCAGCTTCAGTGGGGATCCATGAGTAGCCTAACACTGCACCAACCCTTTGAAAATCCATCAGAGATCAATGATAACCCAGTTAGTGCCTCACCTGAGCTGGAATGAACTCTTGTGCCTTTGGCTAAGCATCATGGGAAAGCGGTCAGTCTTCAGAATCCATGCGGCACAAAACTACCATGCATAAAATGCTCACACTAAGACGAGGTGAAGGGAACCAATGTTTAGTCATGGGACATATGATGGGATGGAGAGGGTTATCTTCTACACCATTATTTGCCATGTGCTTATAAGTCATGTACCTGCATGAGCCTCAACTATAGAGATGAGATGGAAGAGCATTTGGGATGGAGAAAAAATGACAGTTGGAAGGCATAGATGGGGAAATGAAGGAAGAAGCTTTAGATCGGAGATGAAGAGGGCAGAAGAGGGTAGCATTATTTTGGGTCCATGGTTTCTAAAAGAATGTTCATCCTATGGGTTTTATGTTCCAAGTTAGACTAGCACCTATCTTTCCTAACAAAACCAAAAGTCCTAATTTGAATGAAACCAAGTGGAAATGATGTAAACTAGTGTCTTTATTTTCACATGCTACTAACAAACTCTTGACTGATGACATTTGCTAGATCCAGGTACTGCTAGCAAAGATCTCTTGTAATCAACTAACTGCCCCAAAAGGCTGCTATTTCCCAGACTGATGCCAAGTGAAGTACTGTCCCCTGGTAATGTTGTTCACACTTTTTTTCAAAGCATCATTTTTCAAGAGGGAAGAAAACTTTAAAAGGAAGTTAGTGCTGTTATATAAAGGTTATCAGAACTGACAGGATACTGCTTCATCATAACATGGGGCTGTGATTTGGGAACAAGGTGACTGGGACTTCTCATCAGTCCTATGAAACTACAACTCCCCACGCAGGGTTTCATTTTGCTCAGCATGCTTCCAAGAATGCAGCAGGAAACTTTCAGTTTCCAAAAATGCATCAAGGTGGTACAATGGCCTCATAAGCAGGAACTTGACGGGAGGCTGAGTGGGAAAATGAAGATGGGTGATCTGAGTGATCCCAAGGACACATTGGTGTAAATCAGACACACATACGAAGTCCTTTTCTCTTCAAAGAGCTCAAGAGGGAATGGGATAGAAAGATAGCAGGAGGGATACACGTTAAACTCATGCCTACCAGCCCCAGTAAATGCCAGGGATAACTGCCATGGAAAATTGTGAAACTGCCTTGGGTCAGGCCACTGCTCACAAAGGCAAGGTCACAGGTACTCAGTCCCACAGAGCTCTCTGGAATTCTCCTGCTCAGCGTTGAGGAATGGTCATCAGTCTCAGGAACTCTAGTTCAGACAAGCTCAACACTGTTCAGCTAACGTCAAAGGGAGCACCCCGCCCCTCGCCATTCCCTGGAGGTACATGAGGAGTCTCCTAAGATGGGTGAGTGACTGAAAAACACAGACCCAAATAACATAATTTCTAAACATTTTTATTTCAAATCACCCCTTCCCAGAAAGACATGGGTCGGTACAGCAATCATAAAAAGGAGATACAAACACAAGAGTCAAATGTCTCCCGCACTGACACTTACAAAAAACTGGGAATTGTACATGGGGTTTCCAAACAGGACCTGCAGCAGCTACTAACGTCCCTTTACAAGAGTCAAACATGCCTATTAATACAGTATATACAGACACCCCATTCTGGAACTAATCTACAGGGACATCCCAACACCCACCCCCTTTATTCCCAGAAAAATACCAAAACACACCCAAAGTGCATTTGTTTTGTTTATATCAAAACAGCTTTCCCTCTCCCCACCCTCAAACCCTCCCACCCAATTTAAGATTGGCCTGCAAGTCTATTTTAACCATTTAGTCATTTTTTATAGTTTATGAAAATAAATTATACATCAACTATTTTAATAAATAAGCACAAAAAGGGAGAGTAAAGAAGGAAAACCAAATGGGACGACAAAAGCCAGGCCACACTTTGGCTTGGAGGAGGGCAGGGGTGGCTTCAGAGGACAGAGTGGTTGCAGGGAGTATGTCTCCCCTTCTTGTGAAGAACCGGCAACCACCTGAGCCCAGAATGACACCCCTCTTGAGTTTCTTAAAAACAACCAAAAAAGTACAGCAGTGGTTGTGCCATGGCAGCACCAGTTTGGGCACCCCAGCAACCAGCCTACCCAGAAGAGTGCCAGTCCAGCCTCTCCCTCAAGGGAGCACCAGGATGGTGTCATCAGACCAGCCTGCCCGTTCCACCTGAGCTGGTTAGCAAGCTGAGGATGCAGCTCTGAGCATGGCTGTGTGTGCAGTATGTTGTCACCCTGGGTTCTGATGAACAGTGTCCTGTTTTCCTCACACTCTAACTCCAGGAGCAACTACGATCGAAGCCAGCTGTAACCAGACATTCATGTCTTCCCATCTTGGCTGGCTGCCTTTTGCCTGGCCCTTGATGCTCCTTGGCGTTCTGGAGGAGGGGGTAGGAGAGGGAAAGGGAGCAGTTCTGGGTACCCTCTAAAACCCTCTGAAGATGAAATGGGAGTGAAGGCATGTCACACACTTAGCATGCAGGACTGGCTTCCTGGGAGGTAGATGAGAGTAGGAAGGGAAGGGAGAGGTGTAGAAAGGACAGAAGAGACAGGAAGAAACTACATGGCACTTATCAGGAAGGCCAAGAAGCAATGAAAAGGATAAAGATGATATGAAATTTGTATGTAAAGAAAGATCCTTCTCTGACAAATTAGAGAATCAATATTTTAAATGCAACTTATTCTTCTGTATTTTAACTGCAGTACCTGAGTCCCCAATGCCTGTCTCTGTAGTTCAGCCCCATCTCACTCCTCCAAAAACTTTGTTCTCCGTTTTTTCAAGCCCTCCCGTCACTTTGTGCTGAGCATGAAGCCTCCAATGCCAAAACAGAATATGTCATGGGAACTTGCAGACTTGACCTTTGAGGTCCAATAATCCTAAAGCTTTCATAGTGGGGCAAATTTTTTCTTTTTTCTTTTTCTTTTTTAATAAAAAAGGTTTTACTCCCCAGGAGCAAATAAATCATTTTGAACTACTGATAAACACTGCTGCAGTGAAAAGAAAGATGGCTACATGTATGCAATAGCACAAATTCAGTGTAAGAACAGCTGTGTTGACAATTAGAGATAAAAACTACTTATCCATACCCCCCTTCCCACAAACCAAACCAAGAGGATTCCCATAGGGAAAATGTCTAACTCAAAAGCTCCTCCCCTATGCACAGGGGGTATGTCATTCTTAAAATGGAAAACAAATCCCAACCTCCCCCAGTGGAGATGCTCACAACACCCCAACCGGTGACAAGACTTGAGCAATGAAGACACACATACACATTCACACACAGACTTGTAGACCCCCTTCCAACAGCCACAGAGCCACATCCTGGAGCCCAGTCCTCTAAATTCCAGGCTCAAAAGCAAAGGGTGAGGAAGCAGGGAAGGGAAAAAGCTCATCTTGGAGGAAAAGTTCCTGCACTTCCTGCTGGGTTAGGGACTTTAAGCAGGCATGCTCTTCTGGGGGCTCAGGGGCTAGGGCTGAAAAGACTGGCTCACCAGGGCACTTCTCGCTCTGCTCCAGTCTCTCACACATGGATCTGGAAACTGACCACTTCCCACTCCCCAGTCCTTCTGGGGTGTACACTGGAAGGGTGGGGGCAGCTATTACTGTGTCACTCCCAACCTCAATAAGTGTCTTACACAATCAGCCCAAGTGAAAATTAAGGAAGGAAGGAGAGGAACCAGAGACCAAGCTCTTCTCAGGGGCTGGCGCTTTCACATACGGCTCCCACTGCAGGGGGTGACATTCATTTCATCTTGGCACAGGTGGACACCAGGCCAAGGTTATCACTAATGGTCCTTAATGGCCAGTCACAATCACTTATCTAGCTCCCCTCACTAAAGCTCCCACCCTCCTCCTATGCTCCCAACACAGCACATGCAATTCAAGTAACAGCAGGTTGTAGCAGTAGTTGTCACTAGCTTACATTGGCTCATACCTGTCCTGAGGAAGATTATAGTAGATCAGTCATAAATAAGTGAAGGTCACACATGCAGGGCCCAAGGATATGACATTATACAACTTAAAAATCAACAGCAGGTCCCTAGAAGTAAGAGCCTTTCCCAGATTGTCTTTTTTTTTTTTTTTTTTTTTTTTGAGAGAGAGAAAGCAAGAGTTAATTTTATTTTTATATCTGGTTTTTGTTTTTCCAACACTTAGCTGTGGATGTGGTGCTGGTAACTGAACCTGGGTCCTTGCGCATGCCAGGTAAGTGAATCACTACCACTGATTCACTTCTCCAGCCCCCCAGTTTGTGACTTCATTTATAACCAGAAAGAAATGACTTCCCTCTGTAGACTGCATTTTAATTAGTACCACATGGCACTGGCAAAGGGTGAAGGCTTAGTACTGACCACTAGCCCTGCTCCTGCTTCCTTTGCTCTAACTGTCCAGCCAGCATGCACTTGTCACTGCCCCAGATGTCACCCTCACAGGTGTCAAATACCTATCCCTGATGGAGACTGTCTCATACACTTTTGTTTTAGAGCCCAATATATTGAAGGATCAGGCTATAGTCTGAACTGTGACTAAAGCACAATGGACCATGGGCAGAGTTCAACACTCTTCCCCAGGAGGACAGAGAAGCTGGGTGTTGAGGTTGGGGCATTCGTAGCTGGTTTAGTTTTGTACCTGAGTGTATGAATTCTCCAGTGGAAACCCTAGTACCATATGGGTACAGGCTCTGCCTCCCTCACAGGGCCTGAACTGACAAGAGTAAATAATGAAGTCCTGGACGATGGACAGGCAACCAGCTGACTTCTGGCTTTGGCTTCCACCTTGCCCTCATAACCCCTCACTTTCCAGACCGGTCTGGATGACTAGGAAGTTTCCGTCTCGACCACTGCACTGAAATAGGATTTTTTAATGCTGTTGCTCTGAGGGGCGCTGTATACTGTTCAGTACATGCCATACAGACTTCTGTTTCCTTGTTTTGTTCATGTGTTTCTCTTCTCGTGGTGCTGCCCGCGCCTACAACCCAAAGCCTCACTGCCACAGAGCTTTCCCAGACCATCTGCTCTACCCTGATCTTACCCACTCTAACATCTTTAAAGTTAGTCCTTGATTCTCCGCCTCAATGAGTTCTCTAATTGTTTCATGTGTGGCAGTCACCTTAAAGCTCCCTTGGGCTAGGGATCATGTCTTCTACCTCAGGTGTTTTCTACACTAGTTAGCCCAGAGACATATAAACACACACTAAAAAACAATTTTAAAATAATGAGTGGCTGAAATGAGTGGAAAACAATCCTAGGCAGCTGAATATTAGCCACTTGAGAATATCAATGGATTCTAGACTTCAGGTTCAACATGGGGCGGAGGGGGGACTTTATATTAGATGGAGAGTGACCTGTATCCTCCAGAGGCAAGACTCTATAGGTTTATCTAATCTCCAGGATCACAATCTTACTTAGTTGGTAATACTTCCCTGGAGGCCAAAGAAAGGAGTACAACAGGACATAATCAGAAGTGGGCTGGATTTGTGCTACACAGCTCATTTTGTGGGTTAATTTATTTACGGCCAGGTAATGATGCAAGTTTCCTCTCCATTCAGCTCAAGAAGGAAGACTGGTTATTCTATGCAGGACATAAAGCAAGAGGCCGGTGCTTCCAGATGAGGCAGTCCTGCAAATTACTAAGACAATGGAGCCTCACCCCAAACCATCAGGAAACCACAAACTTGACCATATGATTTATCTTGTGAGCTGAGGCAGATATAAGCACCGGGAATCCAAGAGTTTCATGGAATACTTCCAGCAGAAAAGTAATAAAGACCCAAAAGCCCAACTGTCACATCTCAATAGTAAACCCCTCCCCAGAGTAACTATAGGAGAACAAACTCACAGTGTTTTATAATTTGACAATGGTCAGCAGCAAAAAAATTAAAGACCACTGAAAAGTATGGAGTTTTTCTCCTCTCTCTTTCACATCCACCTAGAAAACAGGCAACTCTCAAATCAGCATCTGACAGACTTCCTAAAGAATGAAGGGCAATGGGAATCTGACTCAGGAAATGTCTGGGTTGCTAGAATAAATGCAGGAAAATGAAGAAGCCCTCGCTACCTCCTGTCCCAGAAGTGGCATGACAATGATAAACTTAAAAACACAAGATGACAGTCTCTTCCTCTGAACTAAGGAAATTCCATTAAGGCTGGTACATTCAAGGCTTCTTCTAAGACGAACACAATAGCTTTGTTTCTTACCTTCCTCCACATTCCCTCTCACTTACTGACAGACATATGGAGGTAATGCTGACTCCTAAAACTGTGGATTCAGTTTGCCATTGAGAATCTGGAAGCATGCTCCATTAAATGTGGCAGTCCATGACTGGGGCTCTGAACTGCTCAGGTGATGAGAAACACTATTGCCTTGACAGCTGGCGGAAGCAACAGGAATGATGTTACTATGACTGGAGTGAAATATACAGTTACCTCAGGGAGAATGAACTGGGGAGCATAGAGGGAGAACAGGGTCATCTTCAGGTCATACAGCTTAAGGAATTCAGTAAAACAAAATACAACTTCCATGAGAGATGATCCTGAAGTTAGGTTTCTAAACCCTAAAAAGGAAAGGATGTGGGAAGTCACTACTTCCTCCATCAAAGGCCATTTCCCAGTTTTTGCCCAACAATCTTCTTTCTTTCCTGCTTTCCCTCCTTTCTTTCCTGCTCCTACTGAAGCTGGCAATGAGAAGCAGATTCTCCTTCCTTCAAACTTCTAATCCCATTTTGTACTTCTCTGGATCCTCCTCCATACTGCAAGGTCCACGGTAAAGACCCTACTCTGCCTCTGGCACCAACTGAATGTGACTGGTGCTCCTCTCTTCCCTGTCCCTTCTTTGGACCTGCTCACCCTTCACACCACTTCCAATCCAAAGGGCACAAACCCCAGCTGACTTCAAAGTGAGTTTTCCATACTGAGAAATGCAAATATCAAAAATGAAACTTCTGAAAACAAACAGTGTTGAGACTTCTTCCAGTTTTCCAAGGAGCTCATCTAGTCCTGGGTTACCATGGGTAGATACGAATGGTGGAGCCCCAGACTCTGGTTGTGTGCTTCTTCCAAGCCCCAGGGCTGTAGGAGAAACCTAGTCTTTGCACAGAGAATCCCAAACCTTCCTATTCCCTTTTTCTTATTCTTCTTTTCATGGTAGCTTCATTTGATTCTTCAAACTGGAGCTTGCCAACCAAATGCCTAAGTGAAAAAAGGAAAAAAAATTAGAATACTTCAATAGAGTAGAACCCAAATGGAGCAAAAGACTAGCCTAGCTGCTAGAGGTGGAGAAGCACAACTCAAAAAGAGAGTGGAAGTGGGTATAGCTGCTCATGCCTTAGTCCTAGCTGCTCTGGAAGCTGAGGTAAGAAATCACTTGAGCCTAAAAGTTCCAGACCAGCCTGGGCAACATAGCAAGACGCTGTCTCAAAAAAATAAACAAAACAACAACAAAAAAACCAGAAAGAAGCCTGGACAGCCAAATGCTTCCACAAATGTTATAGCTGGCTGGAGATGTGGCGATGGCCTGTGTTAGGAGGGTCCAAGAAGTCCATGACTTGGTTGTCAAAAAAATCCTGAAACAACCTGTAAATATATTCTACCACATTGCCTAAATTCTCTCTTTCCCTTACTTATTAATTTCTTGCTCACTTTCCCCTGAGTACTACTGGTGCCAGTGGCTAAAAAGTAAACTAAGCCCTGGAGCAATCCTTTGTGAACCTGGCTAGAAACAGCTCTACATCTCTGTTGTTTCTGGCTACTGAAGAGGGTTGTCACAGAATCACAAAGACAGGTACAGCTTCTGTCTTGTGATGTGAGACAGGATATTCTTGCTATTATGTACCTTGATTCCAAGAAACCTTGCATGAAATTCACCAGGTAACAGCACACACAGACCAAGCTCCCAAGCTCAGAACTCCCAAATTATAATCAGCCTGAGCAAAAAGTACTAATCATCAAATTTCACACCTTAAGACCTTCTCTTGGGAAGTGTTACTTCCCCTTTTCCAGGGGTCCCAGTGTCTAAATCTGGAGTAAACACAGCATTATTCTTATTCTCTGCCACAGAAAAAAAGGGTGCCAAGGGACCTCATGAGCACAGTTTAAATCTTTGCCATACATCACTGCTCCCAATTTTTTTTTTTTAAGAGAGAGGAACAGTGAGAGGGAGAGAGAATCAATTTTGTTTAGTTTTTCATGTGGCTTTTGTTGCTCCGACACTTGGTTGTGTACGTGATGCTTGGGTTTGAACTCACATCCTCATGCATGCCAGGCAAGCACTACAACTGCTGCGCTCCAACTTTTAAGACAGATGGCTACCCTCTGCCCAGTATCTGATCATACCATGTCCTGACCATCTCAGACATCATAATTGAGCATATTCCCATTATACTTAGAGGTCCTCTTGCCCAGAATGCTCTGCTCCCAGATCCTCCAATGGCAGCCTTGTTGACATTTAGACCTCAGCTAAAATGTTCTCTCTTCACAAAACCTTTCCTGATTATCCAGACTTGAACAGAACCTTACCATTAAGCAGTAAACTTCACCAGTTTTAGTTTCCTCAGAACATACAGGCTCCTGAAATTAACTTATTTATTATATGTTTGCTGCCTGGCCTAAAAGAAGGGTAGCGCAGTCAAAACATGGCCTTTAACTGTCCTACTTGGTACTTTACTCCCAGTTCCTCTGGGTACCCAACAAAAGCATGGGTATCTGCTCAATGTCAACTCTTTTTTTGTTTTTTTTTTTTTGTTTTTTTTTTCTTTTTTTCTTTTTTTCAATGTCAACTCTTGAGGAAAAGAAAACCATCCCATTTTTGGCCTTCTCTTTGCCTCCTTAAAATTTATATTCCTTTTTGTCTTGGTCTTACCCACTGGAGCCATGCAGAATACGCTTAGACTTCATTAGGAAAACCCATCAAGGATTTTTTTCAGCTATCCCACCCTATTCTTTTTTTATTTTTAAACAGTGCTGGAGGATGGGCTGGAACAGTGGCTCATCACTTGGAGTGCTTGCCTGGCATGCACAAGGACCCAGATTTGAACACCAGCACCACATATACAACTAAGTGTCAGAGCAACAAAGACCAGATGGAAATATAAATAAAATTCTCTTTCTCTCTTCTAAAAAAAAAAAAAAAAAAGGTGCTGAAGGAGCTAGAGAGGTGACTTGGCCATTGGAACACTTGCCTGGCAAGCACAAGGACCTGAGTTCAAACCCCAGCACCACATGCACAACTAAGTCTTGGGGAAGCAAAGGTCAGATGAAAAAATAAATAATAAAAAACTGATTCTTTCTCTCTTCTCCTCTCTTTAAAAAGACAAACAAACAAAAACAATATTGGGAATCAAACACAGGGCTTTCAGCATACTATTAGGAAAGTGTGCTACCACTGGGCTATGTCCTAAGCCCACTAGGTTCTTTCCTGGGTTAACTGTAGGTTTGTTTTAGGTTAATCATCATATTTCTGGTCAGTTTACTTACTTTCCATAGAAGGAAATTTAGAGTCTTTCATCACCCTGAGGCTTGTCTCTGAATGTACTCCTATTTATGTAGGCTCCTCCCAGGGAATAGCACCCACAGAAACAGTGCTTTTTGCTGAAGGATTGTATTACCTTTCAACAATGCAGGTAGGTGGACTCCTAAATTCTCCCCTACCCTCCCACCCTGACCTCAACTGTAAAGTCGCAACACAGGGATCCTTCTAGACATCAGAGCACTTAAATATGTTTTAGGAGTTACTTCCAAGGTATACAATCTACATAATAGAAGATATGTATTATGGTTTGATCTTTAATGTCCTCCAAAGGTCATATGTTAAAGCCTTGGTCACTAGCCTATGGCACTATTGGAGGTGGCAGAACCTTTGGGAGGTGGGGACCTAGTGAAAGTAAGTTAGGTCACTGGGGGTGTGCCTTTGAAGGGGATATTGGAACCCCTTCCTCTCTCTTTTTGCTTCCTTGCCACCATGAGGTGAGCAGCTTTGTTCTACCACACACTTCCTGCCAAGATGTTCTGCCTCTCCACAGTCCCAAAAGCGATGGAGCCAGCTGACCATGGGCTGAAACCCCTGAAGCTATGAGCCAAAATAAGTCTTTACTCTTTTTAAATTTTCATCTCAAGCATGCTGTGACAGTGATGGAAAGCTACACAAAATGATAAAATAATGTACACAGAGTCCAGGATCCCATAAGTTAATACACCATAGCCTCCAGGAGTTTCCATTTCTTGGTCACTCTGTCTTCTCCCCTGTTAAAGCTTTTTTTTTAAAAGAGAGAGCAAGTGAGGGGCTGGAGCGGTGGCTCAGGGGTAACGGCGTTTGCCCAGCATGTGCGAGTACACAGGTTCAAACTCCAGCACCATGTACGCAAAGAAGTCTCAGAGCAACGAAAGCCACATGAAAAATTAAGAACAGATGATTCTCTCTTTTGCTCTCTCTCTTTTTTTTTATTTATTTATTTATTTATTTATTTATTTTTTTAAAGAGAGAGGGACAGTGAGAAAGACAGAGAAAGAGAGAAACAACTTTATTTAGTTTTTCACATGGCCTTAGTTGCTCCAACACTTAGTTGTGTACGTGGTGCTGGGGTTTGAACCCGGGTCCTCGTGCTTGCCAGGCAAGCGCCGAAACCACTGAGCCACCGCTCCACCCCTCTTTTGCTCTCTCTTAAAAAGAAAAAAAAAGAAAGAGAGTGAGTGACAGAGTCAATTTTATTTTTTCCTCACTTAGTTTTGAATGTAGTGCTGGGGTTTGAACCTGGGTCCTCATGCATGCCTGACAAGTGCTCTACCACTGACCTACCTCTCTAGACCCCTGTTAATCCTTAACAGCCTGGTTCACATGCTTTCCCATAACAGAACAGACTCTGGGACTTCTGGAGCCAAGAGGAGAGACAGCTAGGTTCACCTCAGTCATGGCTAAAGAAAACCCAGTAACTGAGCAAGACCTCATCTCAAAAGAAAAAAAGGACTAGAGGATCTAGCTCAGTAGTAAAGTTCAATTCCCAGTACCAAAAATAAATATATAATAAAATAAAATAAAAGACAAAGAAATGACACCTCACACTAAGTGGAAAGAAGTAGATAAGAGAATGTGAGCTTTTGCTCTTAGCCAGCACCACCCTGTAACTTCCCTGTAAGTCTGTTCCCTACTTGTCTTAACCTTTCAGAGTCTACTTTAATGTAATTTTTTTTTTTGTACCTGAGATTGAACCCAGGAGTGCTTAACCACCAAGTCACATCCCCAACCCTTTTTAGTTTTATTTTGAGATAGGGTACTTTAGTGTAATTTAAAAGACGAATTAGAATTCACCTGTAAAATATTCCAAGACATATTTTTAATGGATTTAAGTTTTTACTTTATTATACTTTTTTTTTTTTTTTTTTTTTTAAGAGGGTCAGAGGGAGTGAGAGAGAGAAAGAATCAATTTATTCATTTTGGCCTTTGTTTCTCAGTCACTTAGTTGTGTATTTTGTGCTGGGGTTTGAACCTAGGGCCTTGCACATGACAGGTAAGCACTCCGACTGCTGAGCCACTGCTCCAGCCCATCCAAGACATTTTGTGAGAGAAATACTGAAGTAAGTGGAACTGCCGCAAGAGGACTGAAAGTTCAAAGCCAGCCTCAAAAGTTTAGTGAGGGCATAAGTAACTTAGCAAGACCCTGTCAAAAACAAAAAACAAACAAAAACCTCCCCCTCAAAATGGGGATGTGGCTCAGTGGTAGAGTGCCTCTGGGTTCAATCTCTGGTACAAGAAAAAAAAAATTAAGAGTGGAAACTCAGGGTAACAATAGCCTTAGATAAAAATTCTTCAAGTAATTCATTTAATTTATTCTCTTCAACAATTTACTTCACAGTGGCCCAAAAAGGATGCCAAATAGAAGGGCAGGATGTCTTTTCTTCATCCTTGTACTCCAAGCTGTGAGACCTGGTGCAGCTCTTGCTGAAGTGAATGCCTGCTGCATTGAAAGGCATGTTTACAATCCCCTTGATGAAGTTTTCTTCCCCTTTGTTTTCCTGCTTTGTTTCCTATCTTATATCATTTGTGCAATAGCAAGGCAAGTATAAGAGAAGGCTAAATGTTTGGCTACAATTGTGTGTCCTCCTCATTTATACGCAGTAATTAGATTGCATGTTGCTTAGCAAATTTTTTTTTTTTAAAGAGAGAGGGACAATGTGGGGGGGAACAATTTTTATTTATTGTTTCATCTGGGCTTTGTTTCTCCAACACTTAGTTGTGTATGTGGTGCTGGGGTTTGAACCCAAGTCCTTGCACATGCCACACAAGCACTGTAACTGCTAAGCCACTGCTCCACCCCCTTGAGGAAGCCATTTATCATATTTGGTAATTAAATGGGCAGATTCCTATAGATCAGGGGTATCCCATGGGGAGATGGTGGGAGGCAGGGATTTTAAGGCTCAATGCATGATAACTGTCCTGGACTGAAGAGAGAGCTCCTACCCTTGGTGGTGACCAGCAGGGGGCCCCTCGCTACGTGGAGGGTTCCACCTCTTGCTTCTGTTTGGAAATGAGTTGCGCTTCCTTTAGAGACAGGTATACCTCTTCCTGAGGATCATAGTAGTAGAACTTTCGGATATAAGAGATCAGAGGTCTGTAAAAAGCAAACAAGAGGAATATATACAAAGTGTTTTGTACATAATAGAAAAGAAATACTTCCTTTGTTCAATTATTCCTTCTCTTCATTGCCTTATGCATGAGACTATACCAGACCTTCTGTCTACCTAATAAAATTCCCACCTTCTCACTTATTACAGTTCTGTCTGCCTCACTCCCCACACCTGGGGCTGGAGATTGAATCTGAGTCCTTATGTATACTAGGAAAGTGCTCTACTGAGCCATCCCTGACTCACTCACTCTTACTCCTCCCCCCACCATACTTTTCGCAGGGCCTGCAGAGGGAAGGCTGACACTGACACACACATTCCCTCGTCCCTTCTGGCTGCAGTGTGACAGTTTTAGAATTAGGTGTTAACACACTGGAGAGGTGAACACCTATAAATATTTTATGCCAGGGTCTGCCTGTGCAAGCAGCGTGCAGGCATCACTGACACTTGTGACTTGCCCTCCCACCCCCACCCTTTCCTGCCCCAACCCTAATGTCCCCATTTTACTTAGGCAGTGGGAGATCCGGGATATGATCTATCCGGACAAGCTGTCGGATCCGGAATCTGCAAAGGTGCTGGAGGGATTTGACATTGCTGAATCGGGACACGGGGTAGAGCAGTTGGACTGGAGTTGGTGGCAGTCCTTTGAGAATAAAAACAAACAGAAATATTCAGAGGGAACAATGCAGCTAACTTCACAACTTCCTTGTGAAGAGGATTCAACGAGGAGAAATGGTGTTTATGGAGTTCATTTATGATTTTGTGCAAAAGTAATTTAGTTCCAAAAGGGCTGTAGATTTCCATTTACAGAAACAGCACTACCATATTTGACATTTAAAGGGATTTATTCTCTTTGCTGAAGGTCTCCCCAGTATCATTCTCCACCCCACCCCCCAGTACAGGGGATTGAACCCAGAGGTACCCTACCCTGAGCTATACCCCCAAGCCCTTTTTATTTTATTTTTAAAATTTTTGGTACTGGGGATTGAATACAGGGGCACTCAACCACATCCCCAGCTCTGTTTGCTTGCTTGTTTTTAAATTATAGATAGGGCCTAAGTTGCAAAGGCTGGCTTTGAACTTGTGATCCTCCTGCTTCAGCCTCCCAAGCTGGGGGGATTAAAGGTGTGTGCCACTATGTCCAGCTCCTTTTTATTTTTGAGACAGGATCTTGCTAAATTGTCCAAGCTGGTCTAGAACTTGCCATCCTCCTGCTTCAGTCTCCCACTTGGGATTACAAGTGTGTACCACGGCACCCAGCTTTCCCAGATCCTAATAGCTGAGTGTCTTGCTCCTCAGAATAGTCCACTGAATGTCAGGCTAGAGACTTTGCTTGAAATCCCAGGCCTAATGCTGTCAGGATTGGCAAGGATCAAAATCTTCCCCATTGGGAACTGGAGGTATTTCTTGAGCATCATCTAGCAGTACCCTGGGGAGGAATTATATTGTTCAGAAGTGCTATGGTTTGGAGCTGGAGCGGTGGCTCAGCGGTTTCGGCGCTTGCCTGGCAAGCACAAGGACCCGGGTTCAAACCCCAGCACCACGTACACAACTAAGTGTTGGAGCAACGAAGGCCACGTGAAAAACTAAATAAAATTGTTTCTCTCTTTCTCTGTCTCTCTCACTGTCCCTCTCTCTAAAAAAAATAAATAAAATTAAAAAAAAAAAAAAAAGAAGAAGTGCTATGGTTTGCTCCACACCAAAGAGTCGTGTGTTAGAAGCTTGGCTCCCTATGTAGCAATGCTAGGGTGGTAGAACCTTTAAGAGGAGGTGGTTAGTAGAAGATTAGGTCATGGGGCTTCTGCTCTTACAAGGGACTGGTCTCCCAGGAGTGGGTTAAGGTCTTTGGGATTTGATTAGTTCCTCCAAGAATGGCCACCCACCCCAAATCCCTCTTCTGCACACATTCCTTTCACTGTAATGGCATCTAGTATTGTGATGCTATCTACCATAAGGCCTTCACCAGAGTCAAGAAGAGGCACACCATGCTTTTTTTTTTTTTAATCAATTTTTATTTATTTTTCATCTGGTTCTGGTTTCTCTGACACCCAGTTGTATATGTGGTGCTGGGGTTCAAACTCAGGTCCTCACACATATAAGGCAAGTGCTCTAGCTGCTGAGCCTCTCTGTTCCAGCCCCTCACACCATGCTCTTAATCCTCTAGAACAATGAGCTAAATAAACATTTATTATAAATGGCATAGCCTGAGCCGTGGGAGCATGCCTGTAATTCCAGTGGCTCAGGAAGCTGAGGCAGGAGTTTCACAAGTTTAAAGCCAACCTCAGTTATTTAGTGAGACCCTGTCTCAAAATAAAGTACACAAAAGGCCCAGGAATGTGGCTCAGTGGTTAAGCACCCCTGGATTCACTCCCTGGTACCAAAAAATAAATAAATAATATTCACAGCCTCAGGTCTTCTGTTATAGCCACACAAAATAGACTAAGACAAGAGAGGTCCCCATTTAATTCTTACTAGTAGTGGAGATGCTGGTAAGTAGAAAGCAACAACTGGGATCAAAGTTGACAGGCCTATTACTTGTGTCATTTACTTCAAGCCAGGACAACTAGATTTAGCTACCTTTTATTCCCCACCATCACTCCCCTTTCTCCTTCTGGACAGTTAGGTTGGGTTATAGAAAGCAAAAAAAAAGATGATGGCTTTTATTTTTTTAAAGGGGGTAAGAATCAACTTTAGTTTTTCATGTGTGCCTTTTGTTGCTCTGACACTTTGTTGTGTATGTGGTGCTGTGGTTTGAACCTGCATCTTTGTACATGCCAGGCAAGCGCTGTAACTATAAAACCACCGCTCCAGCCCCAGGAGGATGCTTTCAAAGAGAACAACTAGAGTAGCTTGGGAGAGCTGAGGTTGGAACTACTCAGTGCAAAAGTGCCTGCTGACCGACACCAGCCAGGCCCAATGGCAGCACCACACTGTAACCTAGCAGCAGGCACTGTGCTGTGAAATCCCAGCCCCCATTGGGATACACCACACAAGGAGGGGACAAAAGCCACGTGAATAACAGGGACACTGAAACAGGTTCAGAGGAACTAAGAATATCTTAGTTTCAATAAACAAATGGACTATGCTAGGCAAACAAGCAAACTACTGTGAGAAAGAATCAGAAATGAAAAATCTTGGGCTGGAGCCGTGGCTCCAGTTTTTCATGTGGCTTTCATTGCTCCAACACTTCACTGTGCACGTGGTGCTGGGGTTCGAACCCATGTCCTTTTGCATGCCAAGCAAGCACTGTAGCCGCTGAGACTGGGTACAGTGGTACAACGCCTGTAATTCCAGCAACTTGAGAGGCTGAGGCAGGTAAATTACAAGTTTGAGGCCAGACTCAGCAACTTAATGAGGCCCTAAGGAACTTAGTCTGATTTTAAAATAAAAATAAATAAATAAAAAGGGCTGGCAATATAGCTCAGTGGTAAAGAACCCAATCCTTAGTACTCTCCCCAGCTCCCCCACTGCCAAAAAAAACCCACACATGAATTTCTCTTGAATATATTATTCAAGAGGTTTTAAAAAATTATTTTGGGTTCAAATGCCTCTTTGAATTTATCCTTTTCCTCACTGGTATTTATATATCCTTTAGTAAATTAAACTATGGCAAACAGAAAGCTTTTTGGGATTGGTTATAATATTGCTAAGTTCAGCATGATGTTTCAGAGATAAAAGTAACTTATGTATCTAATAATTTATTCCCAAAGATATAGTGCTATGACTGTGTTTAAAGAGATTAGAATAATAAGCAAAATAGAGTTATCTGTTTGCCTACTTAGATTTTAAAGACCACATATATTTGCGTATTTAATTGTACTTATTTATTTATTTATTTTAAAGAGGGAGAGGGAGAGAGAATCAATTTTATTTATTTTTCATCTGTTTTTTGTTTCCCCAACACAGCTGTATATTTGGTGCTGGGGTTAGAACCCAACCAATCAAGTAGATCACACCCTGAGCTCCTCCAATCAGAGGGAAGGGCAGTGCTGCCAGGTCAGAGATAAGAGCAGGCAGACGGCTGGTCCAGGTGCACTTGCTGGCCAGGTTTCATAACACACCCTTCTGTCAGAAGTGAAGTCTGCCTTGACCTCCCACTTCTGAGCACCTGCTTGATTTTTACAGCCATCTCTGTACTTCTAACAATTTTATTTCTAACAAGGGTCAAAGAAGCTTTCAAATAACAATAAAATACTATTAATATCCCAACTCCATTCCTCAGCTTAAGAAAACTGCAAGGGCTGGAGCGGTGGCTCGGCAGTTGGACGCTGGCCTGGCATGCACAAGTACACAAGATCAAACCCCAGCACCATGTACACAACAAAGTCTCAGAGCAACGAGAGCCACATGAAAAACTAAATAAAACTGATTCGGTCTTTCTCTCACTGTCCTCTCTTAAGAAAAAAAAAGAAAGAAAGAAAGAAAAGAAATATAGATATTATACCACCTATTTAGTGCACCCCTTCAATCCAAAAAACATTCAAACCGGGTTAATCAAGTCTTAGGATTCAATTATTATTTTGTAGGAAATTCAGAGGACATGTGAATATATTAAACTATACCATGGAAATGCAACAGGTCAATTCCAGACAGGACAATTTTTTTTTTTTTTAAAGAGAGAGAAGGACAGTGAGAGAGACAGAGAAAGAGAGAAACAACTTTATTTAGTTTTTCACATGGCCTTTGTTGCTCCAACACTTAGTTGTGTACGTGGTGCTGGGATTTGAACCCGGGTCCATGTGCTTGCCAGGCAAGTGCTGAAACCGCTGAGCCACCCCTCTAGCCCCAGGACAATGTTTTAAACATAGGCTAGGGGTATAGCTTGGTGGTACAGGCCCTGAGCTCAATTCATAGCACCCCCTCAAAAAAATTAAAAAGAAAAAAAAAAACAGACTAGGGAAACTATAACTTAAATAGATTAATTGGGCATAGTGGCATGCACCTGAGGGGCCAGCTATGTGAGAGGCTGAAGGCAGGACTGCTTGAGCTCAAGTTCAAAATCAGCCTGGACAACACATCGAGACCTATCTTTTATTTTATTTTTAAAAATTCTTTGTATTCTTTTTTTTTTTTTTTTTTTTAAGAGAGGGAGAAGGACAGTAAAAGAGAGAGACAGACAGAATCAATTTTTATTGAGTTTTTCACATGGCTTTCGTTGCTCTGACACTTAAGTTGTATACGTGGGTGCTGGGGTTTGAACTTGCATGCCGAGCCACCACTCCAGCCCCCTGAGACCCATCTTTTAAAAGAAAAAAAATGTAAGACACATTAAAGACATGCTATATGCAAATGTTAATTAAATCCCAATTCAAAAAACTCTTTTTTTGGTTCCTTGTGGGGGAGGGAGGTTAAGATACTGACTTATTTACAGAAATGATTAAACTTAGTATCATCAATAATAAGCCACAGAGGGCTGGAGTGGTGGCTCAGCAATTACAGTGCTTGCCTTGCATGCACAAGGACGAGAGTTCAAACCCCAGCACCATGTATACAATGAAGTGTTGGAGCAACAAGGGTCACATGAAAAACTAAATAAAACTGATTCTCTTCTCTCTCTCTCTCTCTCACTGTCCCTCTCTTTTTATAAAAATAAATAAGCCATTGACATGTACATCCTGATAGAATGCACTAAGAAGAACCCACCACTTCTTTGACATACACTCAGTAATGCATAGCTTTGATGTATCTAATTATAAGAAAAAATTCCACAAACCCAAATTGAGGAACATTCTAGAAAATAACTGATCAATACTCTTCAAAACTGCCAATATTTGAGATATATGAAAGACCAAGAAAGACTAAGTAACTTTTAGACTGGAAGAAACTTAGAAAACATGACAAAGGGGGCTGGAGCAGTGGCTTGGCAGCTATGGTGCTTGCCTGGCATGGGCAAGGACACAGGTTCAAACCCCAGCACCACATACACAAAAAAGTGTTGGAGCAACAAAAGCCACGTGAAAAACTAAATAAAATTGATTCTCTCTCTCTCTCACTGTCACTCTTTCTTTAAAAAAAAAAAAGAAAAAGAAAAAGAAAAGAAAACATGACAAAGAAATGTGGGAGTATATCCTAGAATTAAAAAAAAAAAAAGACATTAGTAGAAAAACTAGTGCTATCTGAATAAGGTCTGCAGAGTATTATATTGTGCATATTTCTTAGTTTTAATAATTTCACCAGGGTAACACCAGATGTTAACATGAGGAGAAGTTGGGTTGAAGGGTATGTAGGGACTCTACTATTTTTGCAACTCCAAACATCTCAAAATAAAAAAGCTAAAATATAAACTGTGACAATTGAGACAAATGGAAATTTGAATGTTGACCAGATATTGGAAATTAAGGAACCATTATATTATTTTGGAGGTGGGGCAGAGGCAGTACTGGGGATTGAACACAGGGGTCCTTTACCTCTGAGCTACATTCCCAGCTTTTTTTTTTATTTGATTTTAAGACAGATTCTGGGCTGGAGCAGTGGCTCAGCAGTTACGGCACTTGCCTGGCACGCCCAAATAAGTATGCAGGTTTGAACCCCAGCACCATGTACCCAACGAAGTGTTAAGCAATGAAAGCCACATGAAAAACTAAATAAAAATGATTCTTTTTCTTTCTCTCCAGGCATGAGTTACCACTCATGATTGAATACACTTTTAAACAAACAAAAAAAAAACAGAGAGAGATACAGTGAGAGAGAAAGAGAGAAACAATTTTTCATGTGGCCTCCGTTGCTCTGCAACTTCGTTGTGTACATGGTACTGGGGTTTGAACTCCTATACTTGTGCATGCTAGGCAAGCGCCATAACCACTGAGGCACTGCTCCCAGCCTGACTGAATATACTTTTTTTTTTTAAGAAATATCTTTATTTATATTTATTATTTTAATACTTTGGGAAAGTGAAAATTAAAGCATGCTTAAAAATATGGAATGCTTCACAAATTTGCGTGTCATCCTTGTGCAGGGGCCATGCTAATCTTCTCTGTAATCGTTCCAATTTTAGTATATGTGCTGCCGAAGCGAGCACTGAATACACTTTTAAAATAGACATTATCTACTTGTCATAGACAAGGAACCTACAGAGGTACAACTAAACGTAATGTGGTAGCCTGGATGACATTCTGAAATAGAAAGACTTTAGGTAAAAAGGAAGTCTGAATAATAGTTAACAATAATGTAGAAAATGGCTCATTGGGGCTGGAGTGATTGGAATGGTAGTTCAGCGGTTGTGGCACTTGCCTGGAATGACCCAGGACATGGCTCAAACCCCAGCACCACAAACACAACAGAGTGTCAGAGCAACAAAAGCCACGTGAAAAACTTAAATAATTTTTTTTTTTTTTTTAAGAGAAGGACAGGGGCTGGAGCGGTGGCTCAGCGGTTTTGGTGCTTGCCTGGCAAGTCTAAGGACCTGGGTTCAAACCCCAGCACCACGTACACAATTAAGTGTTGGAGCAACTAAGGCCATGTGAAAAACTAAATAAAGTTGTTCCACTCTTTCTCTGTCTCTCTTTAAATAAACAACAACAACAACAAAAGAAGGACAGTGAGAGAGAGAGAGAGAAAGAATCAATTTTATTTAGTTTTTAATGTGGCTTTCACTGTTTGAACACACATTGTTGTGTAAGTGGTGCTGGGGTTTGAACCTGCGTACTTGCGCATGCCAGGCAAGTGCTGTAACTGTTAGAGCCTCCTCTCCAGTCCAACTTAAATAAAACTGATTCTCTTTCTCTGTCTCTCTCTTTAAAAAAAAAAAAAAAAGGTGGCTCATTAGTTGTAACTAATGTCAGATGTTATCAGTAGGAGAAATTGGACAAAAGGAGGTGTATGGTAACTCTAATTTTTCTATAAATCTATGTATATATATAATTTTTTTTAAACAGAGAGGGACAGTGAGAGAGAGAGAAAGAAAATCACTGTTATTTAGTTTTTCATGTGGCTTTCATTGCTCCAACATTTTGTTGTGTACATGGTACTGGGGCTTGAACCCACATCCTCGCCCATGCTAGGCTACCACTATAACTGCTAAGCCACCACTCCAGCCCCTAAATCTATACATATTTTAAAATAAGATTGTTAAAAAGTAATAATATTTCAGATAAACATACTGAAAAAAAAAAAAAGAAACTAAAAAGTACCTAGTTATATTAATAAACAGTAGAGGCTGAAGCGGTGGCTCAGTGGTTGTGGCACTTGCCTGGCATGTGCAAGGACCTGGGTTCATACCCCAGCATCACATGCACAACTAAGTGTTGGAGCAAGGAAAACCAGATAAAAAACTAAAGTTGTTTCTCTCTGACTGTTCCTCTCTCTCTCTCTCTTAAAAAAATAAAAACTAAACAGTAGCAAGCATTTTAAGCTCTTGACTTTAATACAATGTCAATAATTTTTTTTTAAGAGAAAGAGAGAATCTTATTTATTTATTCATCTGGCATTTGTTTCTCTTACACTTAGTTGTGTATGTAGTGCTGAGGTTTTGAACCTGGTCCTCGCGCATGCCAGGCAAGCACTCCAACCGCTGAGCCACTGCTACAGCCCCAGTGTCAAGAATTTTAAAGTTAAAATTTCTATAAATGGGGCACATTTGTGGAATGAAATGAGTTGTACCTGAACAGTCTGAGATTCCAGTCTCTCAATACTCTGCAAGCAAAAAGATGGTCAAGTCAGATTCCTCTCTGAGTTGCTTGATTAGCCCACAAGCAGAGATTATTATACTGCCCTTGCCAATCACTGTCATGCTTGCTGCTTAGTTGAACCTGTGCTCTGTGTCTTGCCTATCGCTTTTGAAGCTATGAGCTCTCTGAGAGCAGTGATATGGCTTATTGTTTATGCTAATGACAAAATAATGTTCGCTAAATAAATGTTCCCAAAAGCCACAAACTTTATAAATTGCTAAGAAGAATCAGTTCCTATGAGGAAGGAGTCTAATTTCTCTTTTTTTTGTACCACTGAGCTACATCCCCAAACTTTTTAAAAACTGTTCATTTTTGAGACAGGGTCTAAATTGCCCAGGTTGGCCTTGAATTTGTGACATTTCTGCCTTGGCCTCCTAAATAGCTGGGACTATAGGTGTGTGCCACTGCACCCAGCTTAAATTTTCCTTTTAACCAAGTCAACTGCATGAGACCTGACTGTGTTGACAGCACTGAGGCAAACACTAAATGAAGTGAGAAAACAGTTCACATTTTTTTGTCATGTCTTATTTAAATCACCATGATGATACAAAACATTGCTGTCACCTGGCTCAATCCTGTTCCTGATGTTCTGCCCAAAGCTCCCTGGCAACCCCTATTTTTTAGAGCAATTTCTTGGCACCCTGTTTAAGAATCTTAATTTGATTCAATGGGAAAGCATGAAGTTCTCATTTTAAGTTCTGTTTGTATCCTACAATTTTCTCACATTAATGTGCTTGTCACTTTGCTTTACTCAATGCTATGAAAGCAGATTCCTCCATACTGTCCTTTTTCCCCTCCAACAGAAATTATACAGAAAAAGTGGGCAGGAAGTCTACATAACCACACCAGCAAGCCTGGGAACAGCACAGTGCTCCCAAATGGAGGGAAGTCATTGTTTTCAACAACAGAGATGTCAGGATACAACGATAAAAACTACTCCTTGACAGCAAGTTTAGCAGAATGAGGGCAAACCACAGCAAATACCTGCAAAAAGACTACAACTGAATCTCCTGGACACTCCCACTGCACCTTTCTGTTGAACACTCTCTTATCTTCCTCATTTCTGTAGAAATGGACCTGAGAGCTGTCACAGCTCTGTTTCACAGGTTAAGTACCAACATGCTTGGATTAAGAACAAGACGACATCTCAGAATGTCAAATGTTCATACGATGCCTGGATATCAGAGGTGGGAGCAGTTTTCTCATTCATGTGGTTAGAGAAGCAAAGATTCCTTCTCAATATGTGGCAGGATAATGTACAAAGGCAGGGGATTACCCACTGGTCTCTGTAGGAAGAGTGGTTATTATAATAGCCAGGAAAAAAAGCTAAAAATAAATGTGGCCTTTGTTTGAGAGTGGGGAGCATTTTGATAACTATATCAGATCACACCCAGGTTAAGTTAAATAATCAATACTATAGCCTTACCTGGAACCCTGGATCTCAAGAAATAGAGAAACTTTCCATTCTTGGAATGCATGATGGCTCTCTTAATGAATTCTACCACGGACTGACAGCGGTCCTCAAATTTTGGATGACACCACAGGCTAAAGGTTCCTGCCATGGAAAATTAAGAAGTAAAAATTTCAAAACTTACTTTAGAAAGATCCAAGAGGTAGGTTTGAACATTTTAACAATGATTTTCACTATTGAGAGGGCAGTTTGTGGGCAAGCTGGGTACAAGGTCCCCGAAGTCACCTGTTCCTTGTTTACCCCAATCAATGTGAAGAAAGATATTGCCTTTAATAAGACATAAATTATCTCTTACAAGCTGTTTGCTGGTTGGCACCAGAGATTGAACCCAGGGATGTATAACTACTGAGCAACATCCCCAGCCTTTTTTTTTTTTTTTTTTTTTAATTTTTAAAAAGAGAGGGACAGTGAGAGAGAGAGAAAGACAGAATCAACTTTATTTAGCTTTTCATGTGGCTTTCATTGCTCAGACACTGTTGTGTACATGGTGCTGGGGTTTGAACCCATGTACTCGTGCATGCCAGGCAAGTGCTATAATTGCTGAGCCACTGCTCCAGCCCCACCTTTTATTTTTATTTTGACATAGGTCTCCTGTTGCCAAGGCTGGCTTTGAACTTGCAATCCTCCTGCTTCAGCCTCCTGAGCCACTGGGATTACAGGCATGTGCCACCAAGCCTGGCTCTTAGAGAAGGTTTTTATTTATAAT
Source organism: Aplodontia rufa (assembly GCA_004027875.1). Lineage (NCBI taxonomy): Eukaryota > Metazoa > Chordata > Mammalia > Rodentia > Aplodontiidae > Aplodontia > Aplodontia rufa. The sequence continues at coordinate 35,903 of PVKS010001547.1, read as the reverse complement.
AAATTCAAATGAGAAAAATATTATAATAAAAAGATTTTGTCAAGTATGAACATTAATCCTTAAATCATAGGCTTCCTATATTTATATATACATATAGACACTTATTATATATGTTAAGTGTACATACACACACACACACACACACACACACACATAAAATATGCACCTCCTCACCTCCTATAAAGACTATAAGAAAAGACTACCAATAGCAAAAGCAAGTTTAAATGATTTCTCTGTCAAGAAGATCTAAGTCTGGGCTGGAGCAATGGCTCACCGGTTTTGGTGCTTGCCTTGCATGTACAAGGACGCAGGTTCAAACCCCAGAACCAAGTACACAACAAAGTGTCAGAGCAATGAAGGCCACATGAGAAACTAAATAAAATGGATTCTCTCTCTCCCTCTCTCACTGTCCCTTTCTTTCTTAAAAAAAAAAAAAAAAAAAAAAAAGAAAGAAAGAAAGAAAGAAAAAGAAAAGAATAAAGAAAAAAGAAAAAAAAATCTAAGTCTTAACTGGGCACGGAGGCTGAGGCAGGAGGATCCAGCCTCAGCAACTTAGCGAGACCCTGTCTCAAAATAAAAAAGAAAAAGGGCTGGGGATGTGACTCAGCGGTTAAGCACCCCTGGGTTCAATCCTTGGTACCAAAGGGGGAAAAAAAAAAGAAGAGGTAAATCTTCAAGTATTCACAGATTAGCTAAGTAAAGACAGGCGCAGCAGTTTCATGGGTCTCATTCATGTGTGTGGTAGGCACAGAAAACCAAAATCTTTTTTTTTTTTTTAAAGAGAGAGGAACAGTGATGGGTAGGAAGGAGAGAGAAAATCAATTTTTATTTAGTTTTTCACATGGCTTTTGTTGCTCTGAGACTTTGTTGGGTATGTGGTGCCAGGGTTTGTACTTGTATACTTGTGCATGCCAGGCAAGCACTGTAACCGCCGAGCCACCTTTCCAGCCCAGAAAACCAAAATCTAAGTCTTTTTCTGTTTTTTAGAGAGAAAGACAGTGAGTGAGTGAGTGAGAGAGAGAGACAGAGAGAATCAATTTTCATTGAGTTTTTCACATGGCTTTCATTGTTCTGACAACGAAAAGATTGGGTGCTGGAGTTCAAACCCGTGTATTGTGCATGCCAGGCAAGCGCCACAACCACCAAGCCACTGCTCCAGCCCCAATCTTTTCCTTTTTTAAAATCCCATGCCCCAACATGTGATGAAATTTCTACCTTAAACTTTAGAATCACAAAGACAAAAAGGAATCTGAAGTCCTATGACTTCAAAAAATAACAACAAAAAGAAAAACTCTCAAATTAAAGCACTAGATTCCAAAAGAACCACCCACAAAAAGCATATAAATAAGGGACACTAATCACTCTAGGGAACAGCAATTTGAGTCTCTCTAGCTACTCTTACAGTATCCCTTAAAAAGATGAAGACAAATGGGCCCTTGCAACACAGCAACTGAAAGCCCACAAGGCTTCCATTAAAGACTTTCAAGGAAGAAAAAGTCTCTTTGAAAAAAAAGTAATTGGAGAACTATTTGTAAGAGTTCTCATTCCTGGTGTCTCACCCACCAGAATCCTGAAGGTCAAGCATTTATTTATCATTCCCTTAACCTATTCATTTTAATTTTAACAGGTTTAACAAAATATTTCAAAATGCTTTGACTTGCATTTTGGTTTTTAGCAATAGGAGGAAATAGGCAGCAGTCCTCCTGCCCAGCCACACACACAGTTATCTAATTGATTCTCAGGTCTTTGGATTTAAGTTCTTTTCATTTACCTCCAAGATAGAGGCAGGGGCAGAGGAAACCATGGCCAGAGCTATGCTGACCTAAATAGCTACTTCCTTTTTCAAAAGAGAAAACGGATGCAAATAAGCCCAACAAAGCATGGGCTGAGACTAGGAAGATACCAGAGTACCTGAGAGGCTCTTGAGATGCAGAGCTTCTCTAATGTTGAGCACATAGGGGAAGACTGTGAGGAACCAAAGGACAAGCCTCTGAAATGTCCCAAAATTTTCTACACTTTTTTAATTGTAGCATATGCAAGGATTCTGATAAAATATGTACTACCAATGACCAATAAGTTTTGAGCCCAAGTGAAATACAAACTGCTCCAAGGCAAAATCAACGCAGAGATTTTCTTTTCTTTTTTTTAAACTAGATACTGAACGCAGGAGCGAGCACTTAGACACTGAGCCACAACCCCAACCCAAATATTTTTTATTTTAAGACAGGGTCATGCTAAGTTGCTTAGGGTCTCGCTAAGTTGCTGGGGCTGGCTTTGAACTTGCGATCCTCCTGCCTCAGGCTCCAGAGCCTCTGGGATTACAAGCGTACGCCACTGTACCCAGTCAGAGAGCTGTATTTAACAAGTCAGCTTATAAATACTCTGGGAACCCAAAATACCACCTGACCACAAAGGAAGAGGTATTGCCAGGAGGACAGCAGATAGTCTAAAACACATGGATCCCACAAATTCTCAGTATTTCAATTAATATTTCCTAAGAGACTACAAATCTGACAAAAAGAAAAAATTGTCATTGCCATGCTGCCTGGCAGGCAGAGACTATCAGACACATGTCACCATCAGGCAAAGAAATTCAGAATGGGACAATCACAGGATCTCTGAATGATAAGTTTAATTGTGAACAAAGCTTAGGAGAAAAGCCTGTAATCTCAGGAGGTTGAGGCAGGAGGACTCCAAGTTCAAAGCCAGCCTCAGCAACTGAGTACAGTCCTAAGAAACTTGGTGAGACCCTATCATAAAATAAAGAACAAGAAAAAGTGGAGTGAGATGTGGCTCTCAGTAGAAGTGCCAATGGGTTCAATCCCCAGTATTTAAAAAATAATTTTTTTTTTTAGGAGAATTTGTCTAATGTTCCTAGGTTACTTCTTACTTCTACCAAAAGTGTTTTACTGGCTCTGTCCTCAGAAGCCTCATCAGTAATTTTGTTCCTCTATGAGACAGATGTTGAGGAGACTTTTTTTTTTTTTTTAAAGAGAGAGGGACAGGGGAGAGGGAGAGTGAGGGAGAGAGAGGGAATATCAATTTTATTAGTTTTTCATATGACTCTTTTGCTCCGACACTTATTTTGTGTATGTGGTGCTGGGGTTCAAACCTGGGTCCCCACACAAGCCAGGGAAGCACAATACCACTGAGCCACCTGAGCCACCATTCCAGCCCCCTGAGGAGACTTTTTTTTTTTAAAGTGAGAATCAATTTTATTGTTTCATGTGGCTTTCGTTGTTCAGACACTTCATTGTGTATATGGTGCTGGGGGGGTTTGAACCTGCATCCTCATTCATGCCAGACAAGCATCATAACCACCAAGCCACCGCTCCAGCCCCACTGGGGAGACTTTTTTTTTTTTTTTTTTTTTTTTTAAAGAAGGATGGACAGAGAGAATCAATTTTTATTAAGTTTTTCACATGGCTTTCGTTGCTCTGATGCTTAGTGGTGTACCTGGGTGCTGGGGTTTGAACCTGTGTACTTGCGGTAACCACTGAGCCACCGCTCCAGCCCCTGAGGAGGCTTTTAAATGGAATTTCAGGGGGCTGGAGCGGTGGCTCAGTGGTTATGGTACTTCCCCGGCATGAATGAGGACATGGGTTCGAACCCCAGCACCACCTACACAACAAAGTGTCCAAGCAACAAAACACACATGAAAAACTAAATAAAATTGATTTTCTTTCTCCCTCTCTTTAAAAAAAAAAGGAACTTTAGGGCTAGGAATGTAGCTCAGTGGTAAGTGCTTTGCCTAGCCCTGAGTTCAATCTCCAGTATATATACATATATGTATGTATGTATATATATGTATATATATATATATATGTATGTGTGTATGTATATACATACACACATACATACATACAGAAATGGAAGGAAGGGTGGGAGGAAGGTAGGAAGGGAAGAAAGAGCCTTTATTCTCCCACTCCTACTGCCTCTCCATCATTTCTTCTACTGACTGAAACCAGGGCCCATATCAACATTTAATGAATCTATGAGATTTCTGCTCCAATTCCTATAAATCCTTCCTATGAAAAAGGAAGCAAAAGTAGAAAAAGGCTCTCTTACAATACTAGTACCTCTTACCTCTGTAGTGCTCCATTCTAGTGTGATGGGTGATACCCTGTGATCGGAAACTGAGGCTCAGGATATAACGAGGATCAGAACTGTCCCGTACCAGGAAAGAACCGTCTGGCTTTCCTTTCAGCTTCATCTCTGCATCTTCCCAGTTCATTGGTCCCCAATACCAACCACACTAACAAAGGTAAGAAATAGACAAGTGGTTAAAGGAACAGAGAAATGTCAATGTTTTCAGCACAATCTATCTTACCAGAGGAGAACCCTCCAATCTTCAAAACATTTGAGTAGGTAAAAGCCACTACAAGTATCTCAACCATCAGCAATGAACATCAGGTTCATTATACTTTTAGTCCTTCAAATTTATGGAAGATTAATTCTATTATCAAGGGCTCTACAAAGAAAAGAAAGAAAAAGTGGGCTGGACTGGTGGCTCAGGGGATACAGCACTTGCCTGGCATCCGCAAGACTCGGGTTCAAACCCCAGCATCACAAACACAACTAAGTGTCAGGAAAAACAAGACCCAGATGAAAAAAATAAAGTTGATCTTCTCTCTGTCCTTCTATCCCTCCCTCTTAAAAAAAAAAAAAAGAAAAGGGAAAAGATTTAAATTGTATATTTCTCTACAACCATCCCTCATCATGCTCAAATTTTCCCCCTTAAGTTCAATTTTAATATATCTCTTGTAGAATTAATCAGAATGGCACAATATTTTGTCACTGTGAATATAGAGGCAAGGAAACTACTCTTCCTCTAAAAACCACAAGGAGGGTCTGGACATAGAACATGGTCCAGGTGGGCTGCCAGTCCTCAGGCACCACCTACCTTCTCCAGCTCTCGAAGGCTGGCTGCAAAGCTGCTGGAGTCAGGCCGGTAGAGGGGACACTGGAGGTGCTGGGGAGGCTGGCTGTGTAGTGATTCGGCTGCTCGGATGGGGGCAATCCGGGGAAATGCATCTGCAGGGCAAGAAAGTGGGGGTCACTTGTTTACCGTCATTGCTCCTACTCACAGACAGACCCTCCCGCCAAAAAGAGATGCTAACTGAAGAGGGGCAAGGCATTAGAAGCTAAGCTGGAAAGGTGGAAGCCAAAGCGGTGGGAAAGAGCTGGATGGGCTGGAACAAAAAGCTGTGTGGGCTTGTGTAAGCTGTGAAGGATGGGTGGGGGCATTTAACCCCAGGAAAGGGGTAAAGGAGCTGCTCACTAACCTGACTAAGGTGACTACTTCAGGGGCTTCACCAGCCTAGAGCGATTCCAACTTCTCCCACCTCGAAGTGAAGTGCCGGTAAAGCAGCCTTGGAAATAGTGACTCTCTTACTTGCCCAGGGAAGAGTAATGATTTTGCCAGGCAAATAGAAAACAATGTTGGTTCATTCATTTTATTCCTTGGGTACTGGAGGCTGGCAAAGCAGATATGGGCTACTAAAGGCTTGGTACTTATTTACAAGGCTGCAGTAAGTACTAAAAGTTTAGAAAAACCACAGAACTTTGAAAACCAGCAACATATTAAATCTCCTCACTACCCTGACATAAATACAGTTTCTTATGTGATATCTACTCAAGGATCACAAAATGGTCTTAGCAGCAAAGAGATGAAAATAAAACAGTCTTTTTTTTATTCCTAAAAAAAATCAAGTTCACCTCCATAAAAACACGAGTTAGAAAAAACAGTTCTTGGCCTCATTTCCAATGAGTTCTGGTCCAGCCAAAGGGAAACAATTTAAGTTTTTTCAGTTATTTCCATAAATAGATTAATCCCATCCTTCAACTCTTATAAGTCTTGCCTCTAAACTAAGCTAACCTGGGGCATGGGGTGGAGGAGGCGGAGGTAGGGGGAAAGACTGCAGGGAAGACCCCATCGGAGCCACAAGGATGGATGTAGGCAGCGTCCCACTGATATCATCTAGAAGAGAGAACAAAAGCAAAGCGGTTCAGAAAAATGAGCACAGAATGGGTGAGGTGAAGACAGTAGAGAGGGAAAAGGATTATCAGGCTGCCCTCAGGGGCAAGCTGGCCTGACCTTCACCCCATCTTTTTGCACAAAGGACAACATCTTAATCTGGTTTGCTCTGCTTAGAAAGCGGAGAGTGAGGATATTCCTAAAGCAGTTCAATAGTAGTAGTAGATTCAGGGCAAGGCAAATGGACAGTAAATATTGCAGCATGCAGGTTCAACTGCCTAGGGAGATGACAGGGGTGCTGAGAAAGGGACAGGAAATAATTGGGTCATCATCAAAGAACAAGTCCCTAAAGCTCACACTCCCACTAGGGCAAGATGGCAGAGGGAAGACTATACCTAGGAGGCTGAGGCTTCTTCTTGGAGGAGGAGGGGGAGTTGGAGGGTGTGGAGAGGTCAGGCCCCGTTGAGAAATGTCCACATCCACAAGTGACACTGTTTCACCTGAGGGATTCACAGAGCAAGCATGTTACAGAAGCACCTTGCCCAAAGCTGAGGACAGAAGCAGGAGAAAGTAAATGGGCAAGCAAGGGTGGCTAGAGATTCATGGCTCTTAAAAAGCTCAAAATCTAATGCTCTTCAGGGCTGGAATCACCCCTGAACACCAGCCAATTTAAGATTCTATCATCCCTTTGCCCTGTTAAGGGTCAACGATTCTTTAGGAGAAAACAGGGGACTGATTAGTGGAAAAGCCATCAAATGCTGGTTCTACCTGACTTACCTTGAACAAGGGATATAACCTTGAACAAGAGCTCTTCTTTATCAAATGGAACCCACACTTTTGTCTTTATAAACTTGCATGCCAATTTCTGCCGTAAGGAGCACAGCCAAGTGGCTTGTTATGCCAAAGGGACATGGAAAAAGCAAGTGCCAGAAAAATGTTAAGAACTGCAGGGTAGGGCTGGAGTAGTGGCTCAGCAGTTACGGTGCCTGCCTTGTATGCGTGAGTATGCGGGTTCAAACCCCAGCACCACCACGAACACAGTGAAGTGTCCAAGCAACGCAAGTCCATGAAAAATTAAATAAAATTGATTCTTTCTCTCTCTCACTGTCCCTCTCTCTAAAAAAAAAAAAAAAAAAAAAAAAGAACTTCAGGGTAAGTTGCATGCAGATAAAGGTCCCAATGTTCACCTAGATGGCTTTCCACAACTAGACTCTCCAGAGTATTCACCTATAACACCTACCATTTATCAGTCCCTAATAGCTGGCTACAAAATTTACAACACTTAAACTACTTCCACAGTTATCATAAGTCAGAGATAAGCTTTGACAAAGTTTCCCAGTAGGACCTTGTAGGGGTGGCTCACGCTCACAATTTCCCTTACTTGCCATCATATCATGCAGTTTTGTTCTCTGCTATGTATTCACTCCTTGTCACCCAACTAACCCCTCTCCACATGAGTCAACAGAGAATGAAGGAGATACACTGGATTAATGGCTGGGATAGGTTTGCTTTCAAAGGTCTGTTCCACAGATCTGGACTCAGAATGTCTCTAATTTAGCCTTTAGGGTGTTATTTATAACACCTTTTTCTCATTCAGGACTAAATTAGCCCCTCAGTATTTTAATGCTTCCCAGTTGAGAAAATGAGGCAGTCAGTATCTCTAAAAGGCCAGGAGGCAGGTTTTCATAATCTAAATATTTTTTTAAAAATACAGGTTTTGAACACTGATTAAGATAAACAGAGGGGGCTGGAGCAGTGGCTCGGCAGTTATGGCGCTTGCCTGGCATGCACGAGTATGCAATTTCAAACCCCAGCACCATGTATACAATGAAGTCTTGGAGCAACAAAAGGCACATGAAAAACTAAATAAAAATTGCTTCTCTCTCTCTCACTGTCCCCTCTTTCTTTAAAAAAAGAAAGAAAGAAAGAAAGAAATATTAAAAAAAAAAGATAAACAGAGGACTGGAGGTATAGCTTAGTAGTATAGCACTTATCTAACATGCCTAAGGTCCCGGATTCCATGTCTAGTAACCGAGAAAAAAAAAAGATCTTCCAAAAGTCATCAGTGGGGGCTGGAGAAGTGGTTCAGTGGTATCGTGCTTGCCTGGCATGTTGGAGCAATGAAAAACAGATGAAAAATTAAATAGAATGAATTCTTTCTCTCTCTTCAAAAAAAAAAAAAAAAAGAAAGAAAACTCACAGTGGAAGTCCTAGGAAGCTGGTATGGCCTCATCACACAGTTTGGTAACTGACAGACTTGTTGCCCTGAGCAGTGCAATGGGCCTAGAGTGTTGTGTTTTCCGGTAGGTCAGAAAGGTACAGGTTATAGGTATAGCACTTAAACAAATAAAAGATATAATTCAATAGAGCTAAGGCTGTCTGAACCTGAAACTACAAATGTCAGTGTTCCTCGCTTTAAGAAGGAAACACATGCTGTCTAAATAAATAAATAAATATTTTTATTTTCTTTTCTTTAAAGACAGGATCTTGCTATGTTGCCTGAGTTGGGTTCAAACACACAATCCAGGCTGGAGCAGTGGCTCAGCAGCAGACCACTTGCCTGGCATGTGCAAGGACCCAGGTTCAAACCCCAGCACCACAAGCACAACTAAGTGTCAGAAAAACTAAAACCAGATGGAAATGGAAAAATAAATAAAAGTGATTCTGTCTATCTCTCTCTAAAAAAAAAAAACAAAAACAAAAAGCCCACAACCCTCCTGCTTTACCCTCTTAAGCAGCTGGGATTTTAGGTGTGTGGTACCACTCCTGGCTTCAGGATAAAATTCTTTAATCCTGAGCTTGAAGCAAGAACAGAGAACTCCTTCTCCACTATAGCAAACGTCTACAAGGGTACCAACTCACTTGTTTTGAGGGCTCACCACAGTCCACCAGTTGGGGGGCCTACTGATTTGCTTACCATCTTTTCAAAAATGTCTATTTCCAAATCATAATTTTTCCAATCTTTTTTTTTTTTTGTACCAGGGATTGAACCAGGGGGTGCTTAAACATTGAGCCACATCCCCAGCCCTTTTTTATCTTTAAGAGCCCGATATTATGGCTCTTAAAAAGGTGATTGGAGGGCTGGTGCGGTGGCTCAGTGGTTACAGCACTTGCCTGGCATGTGCAAGTATGCAGGTTCAAACCTCAGCACCACGAACACAACAAAGTGAGAGAGCAATGAAAGCCACATGAAAAACTAAATAAAATTGATTCTTTCTCTCTCATTGTCCCTCTCTCTTAAAAAAAAAAAAAAAAAAAGCCATAATATCCAAAAGATTTTGAAGTTGGGATTTTTTTTTTTTTTTGATACCAGGGATTGAACCCAGTGGCGCTTAACCACTCAGTCATATCCCCAGCCTGTTTTCAATTTTTTTTTTTTTTAATTTTGAGACAAGGTCTTGCTAAGTTGTTTAGGGCCTTGCTAAACTATTGAGTCTGGCTTTCAGCTTGGTGAGATCCTCCTGCCTCAGCCTCCCTAGGAACTTGAACTATGCACACACCACCACACCCAGCAAAGTTGGGATTTTTAAAAAAAGGTTTCTCATTCACAACCAGTGACTGATTGAGAAGCATTTTAAAAAATGAGAATACTGAGTGTGAGACTTGAGGCAGTGCAGTAAAGACCTTTGCTACAGCTTATTCAATCAGGAGCTTCACATCCAACTGACAGAACAGAAGGTCTCCCTATCTGAAAAATTTCCCCATAAAACAAGGCAGCAGGGGCTGGAGTGGTAGCTCAGGGGTTCCGGTGCTTGCCTGGCATGCTGGAGGATGCAGGTTCAAACTCCAGCACCACGTACACAACAAAGGGCACATGAAAAACTAAATAAAACTGATTCTCTCTCTCTCACTTTCCATCTCTCTTTAAAAAAAAAAAAAAAAAAAAAAAAGAGGCAGCAGTTACCACAGGTCATTCAACAGCCTTCCTACTTTAGCAACTGTGTTCCCTGCTGCAAGCAGAGAGACTTAAATTAGATACAATGAAAAACTCTGAACAGCTGCAAGAACTGCTTATCCCTAAAATGGGTAAGACAAGAGCTCACGTAATCCCCTTTGCCTGAAGTCTTTAAATATAGATCAGATACTCATGGATCATTTTTATTAGATAATCTATGAACTCCCTTGGAAGCAAGGACAGGAATTATATGATTTCTTGAGAGACTTTTATGCATTGTGAGCCTATAAATTTCTAATTTCTACATTTAATTCATTTGTGATGACCATGAACTAAGCACCCAACTACCAAAAAACAGCCTTTACCTCCAAGTATAAAGCATCCAAAGTCAAGAATACATTTCACACCATAAAAATAGCCTTACCCCAAACCCAGTGGGCAGGGAATGAAAGAAATTACTGCAGACACGCCTGAAGCTCCCCCTGTGATGGATCTGCAAGTATATTTCCTGACAGGCCTCAGAACACTCTTGCTTTCAGACGTTAGAAGAAAAAGATATCATCCTTACCTGTGAACAGGGGGCTGAAGGAGACCGGAGAAAAGGCACTTTGAGTTCTTGTCAACCTGGGTTTCCTAAGGGGCAAGAAAGCACACAGCGACTAAAGTGGAGAAATGAACATGCATGTATTTAATTCACAACACTCAATTTCAGATGCAGTGAAAAACAAAGCAAAACCTAGTCATTGTCAACAACACTTTTGTAACAAAGCCTTAAATTTAAAGAAGGAGAATGAAATAATTAAGGCAACTACTTAAATAGATTTGGCTACCAAATTCACCAACCTACAAAGCAATGAAAAATCCTTTTGGCTCAGTTCAAACCCAGCACATTAAAAGAATAAACCACCCTGAGTGGTAATTAGCAAGTCCATTTCAAGAGGAGGAAAGCTGGATGCAGAGTTGATTTTTATTTGGGAGCCAAGAAAAAGGCTCTAGACCCTGCGTAGGCACCAGCTTACAGCAATAGTTTTCCCTCTGGGCCTGCATCTAAGAGTAGGACATCCCAAAGGGAGCCAACAGACCAGGGAACTTATTCTGACCTGAGAACTCTACAGAAGCATTACAATCTTCAACCACAGGGAGCTCTGAACTCTACACAATTGCCCTGAGGTGTAGGCCAATGACAAGGCTAAAAAGATTGCCATCTCAGTAGGTGCTCTGCTTGGCACCCAAGGGCAGCCTCTTCTCTCCGGGCTGTCAGTAAAACACCTCTTCCCATGATGCTGCACCAAAGACCACCTGAAAACCCAGATCACACTTTTCTTTTTTTTTTTTTTGGCAGTACAGAGGACTGAACCCAGAGCCTCTCACACGCTAGGCAAGTACTCTACCACTGAGATACATCCCCAGCCTTTTTTATATTTTGAGACAAGGTCTTGCCAAGTTGCCCTGGCTGGCTTTGATCTTTTGATCCTCCTGTCTCAGCCTCTGGAATCACTGAATACAGGCATGGACCACTACTCCAGGTTCTAAATCTCCTTTTGTTTATACACCAAAGATAACTTCACACCAATTTTAACTAGCTTTTCAGCAAGAAATGAAAGAAATCCAAAAGACTCCAGGATAGACTTTTTTGGCCAGAAATGTACTACATTAAAAAATTTCACCTCCGGAAGACTGAATTGACTACAAGGAAAAGATCTTGTTGAGGTGATGAAAACAGGCTACATGCTGAGTGAGGCACAAGTTCTGATTAGTGTATATAAATTTGTTAAAATTAATAGTACTGGACAACTAAAAACTGAATTTTGTAGCATATAAATTATACCTCTGCTGGGTGTAATACCATATGCCTATAATCCCAGCTACTAGGAGGCTGAGATGGGAGAATCATAAATTCAAGACCAGCCAAAGCAATGTGGTGAGACCCTAACTCCAACACACAAATAAACAAAAAACACCACAACTATATCTCAACAAACTAGACTTAAAAAAAATCCACCTCAGGATTGAATGAATGACTCCACATGTTCTAGCTACAAGTTCTTGCGCGTGCTAGGCAAGCGCTCTGTCACTGAGCAAATTCTTTTTAACAACTGCATTATTAGAGGGAAGCAAAGAAAAAACAAAATGACATCCTATTTAAAAATTATCTGACTTCATAATATGCTTATGCAATTATGATTTAAGGTAGATGCCTAAGCTTCTCAGAAGTCAAACAAAATTACAAAATCATATCATGAAGATTTTACTCAGAAAGAGCAGAAGCACAAGTAGTTTCCTTTTCCTGGACCTGTGTTCACACACTCCCTCCACAGCCTCCTCCAGCTGAGACTTGAAAGGTCTAATGATACACACTGTGAATACCTCACCCACAACATACACAGGAGATGTGGCTGCATACAAACAAGACACAAACAACTACACGTAGCTCCTCTTTTTCAAAGTTTTTCATAAAAACAAAACAAAAAAGTTGATAAAAAAAAAAAAAAGGGAGGGGATGCTGAAGCAGTGGTTCAGTGATTATGGTGTTTGTCTGACATGTGCCAGGACATGAGTTCAAACTCCAGCACCACATACACAATGAAATGTCAGAGCAATGACTAAATAAAAATTGATTCTTTTTCCCTCACTCTCTCTCACTATCCCTCTCTCTTTAAAAAAAAAAAAAAGTTAAAAAAAATAAAAGTTTTTCGTGACTACAGGTTAATGCTAACAATTCAAAGGACTAGAACAGAAAGTTAATTCCACTGGACATGAACTTTAAGACTTCTGAAGAGGTTCCCAACTGACTTTTGATAACTTGGGAGTTATAACAATTAAACTCAGCAAGTAGAAACCCAAAGCACTGGCCTTTCAAAAGGTTCACACCTCAGCCATTTGGCTGTTTGCCTTTTTTCAAAGGAAGCTGAATTACTCTGCCATCTGCCCATGCTGGGGACGAGTCTCTTCAGTGCCAAGCACTGAAGAACGGCAGTACCCAAATGCACACATCTTGTGGAGGCCTTCTCACTTCAGCTCATCTTCTCTCCCGCCCCCGACATTTTGAAGAAGAAAAATCATAGTTTCTAGGATCTAGAAAAAGAAAAACATCTGAATCTAAACCCAGGCAGACAGCATCAGGATGGTTTTTCCTGCAAATAAGGGTACCTTGAAGATGGAAGCTAAAACATAAAAGGTCTAACAGGCTGAACAGACTTAAAATAAATATGTGTGCTTCCTTCATTCTTTGGGAGATGCTGCCTAACTAAAAACCCAAAGCAGTTACTGGATCATGATAGCATTCTAATGGCAATCATTCATGGAAAGACCTATCTAGATAACTTTTTTTTTTTTTTAAAGAGAGAAGGACAGTGAGAGAAACAATTTTTTTTTTTTAAAAGAGAAGGACAGTGAGAGAGAGAGGGAGAAACAGAGAGAATCAATTTTTATTGAGTTTTTCACATGGCTTTCATTGCTCTGACACTTAGTTGTGTATGTGGGTGCTGGGGTTTGAACCCATGCACTTGCGCATGCCAGGCAAGCACCGTAGCCACCGCTCCAGCCCTAGAATCAATTTTATTGAGTTTTTCACATGGCTTTCGTTGCTCTGACACTTAGTTGTGTACATGGGTGCTGGGGTTTGAACCAGTGTACTTGTGCATGCCAAGCAAGCGCCACAACCACCGAGCCACCCCTCCAGCCCCTCTAGATGACTGTTAAAAAAAAAAAAAAAGGAGGGAAATGATTAACATAAAACTGAGGAAGCAGTTACCTTGGTGAGGAAGAAAATGAAATCAGAAAATAATACTCAGTTCTTCAAAGATACTGATAACATTCTACCCATCTGCTAAGCTTCTCAAGTACATATATTTTATATATCTCCTTTTGTGTACAGAAAACATCTGGAATGATAAAAGCTTAAAGTGGATGTCCTAGGGTTTTTTTCAGAGCAACATGAATGATACAGCTCTAGATAACCATTTTTAAATTACTTCTTTATACTATATCCCCATGTTACTTATTCCTCCCTAGCTCACCTTGATAAGCACTAGGGTTCAAAGTTAAGCCACTATAACTTTGCCAGTGGGCTACTTGCATCATAGCTGCAGAAACATGTGAGGGGTAGAAAGGGGAGGAGGTGGGATTTGGTGGATTATGCCTCTGGTGACTGGACAGGGGCAGATGGCATTAGGCATTAGCAGTCCTTTATGTGAGCTGTTACTACCTGTACCATAGATGACAGAAAAGAGAATGCCTCTGTCCATTTCCACCCTGCAAATTACTATTTGCACTACAACATATTTGAGAGATAAAAGAAGTTATAAGCACTAAACTGTATAGGATGACAACACATAGATATAACCATTGGCCAGTTTTCAAATTCCTTGAAACCTAAAATATAAATAATGAAGTAATAAGCTCTCCCTCTCTTGCCCATAAATCCCTCTACTATGCCCTAAGACTTTTCAGAAGTACCTTCCATGGGGCTGGAGCGGTGGCTCAGCGGTTTCGGCGCTTGACTGAGCAAGCACGAGGACCCGGGTTCAGACCCCAGCACCACGTACACAGCTAGTGTTGGAGCAAAGAAGGCCATGTGAAAAACTAAATAAAAGTTGTTTCTCTCTGTCTCTCTCGCTGTCCCTCTCTCTTTAAAAAAAAAAAAAAAAAAAAAAAGTACCTTCCAAACTAGAATGCCAAATACCAAGCTTTGCAGTCCCAATGTACCTCTGCCCCTGTTAAAGCACACAGTGCCAAGTCAGGCAGCCTGTGCCATTTCCAACACATCAGAAGCCAGTGTCTGTTCATGTGCTACAGGCACAAAAACCATGTGTTCATTTTTAGTTCCAATACACAGACATCTGTGCCGCAAGGTCAGATCCAAAGCTACATCATAAATCAACTCAAGAACCTACGGATAGAACTTCCAGGAAAAAGCCCAAGAGGCATAGTCTAACACCTAAAATCTTAAGAATGATGTTGGCCAGGAGAATGATAAGTGAAAAGCATAAGACTCAAAAGAACAGACTTCTAAAGCCAGGGGGCTCGGCTCATTCTAAGAGAGTTGCCAACTACAACCACATTGTGGAAAAATAGTTAAAAAGATCAACAGACCCGAAACCCAAACATAAAGTCAGAACTTCCTCAGCACACCATAAAATCATTCAACTCTCATACAATGATTCAAAAAGGCACCTTTAGACCTGAAGACCCAAGAAAACAGTAAAAAAGCTTTCTCCTGTCTGCCAGGTCTATCCATGATAGCAGGGTCCCAAACAGATGCCAAAGCAGCTTTGCCCCAGCTTTTTTCCCCCCACCAAATAGACAGGAAACGACCACAGAACTGTTCTCCACTTCTCTACCTCACAACTAAGAAGACTGCCTATAACTTTCAAGTTGGTAAAGACAAATCTTGAAAAGTGAAGAAGGTACCCATTCCCAACCAGTGTGCAGCATGTGATCATTCAAAAAGGGCAGATCAAAAGCTATTTTTCACCAAATCCAAAGAAAGACAATCAGTTCAACATATATGAAAAAAACAAGGGAACTCCACTGGTTTTCCTGAAATAGCCAAGTTCTCTATTACGAGGCCCGCAGGCATCAAGCCCAGCTCTCCGAATTCCAACATATGTGTGGTTTATAAGGCCTAGCCCAGTTCCCAAGAACAGAAACCTGAGTAGATGGCACACCCATTTCTTACTTCATTTAAAAAGAGTTCTCACTGAGCATGGTGGTGCATGCCTATAATCCCAGGTACCTGAAAGGCTGAGGCGGGAGGATCACAAGGTTAAGGCCAGTTTCTGTAACTGCACCTTAGTGAGACTGTCTCCAAAAATAAAAATGGCTGGTGGTATAGCTCAGTGGTAGAGTCCCCACCCTGGGTTCAATCCCCAGTTCAAAAAAAACAAAAGTTCTCTTAAGGCTCAATATTATCCAGGCAGCTTCACTTAGCAGATATAAAAGCATCTGAAAGGAAGTCAAGTTTTGGTTAATGTTAAAATGTAGGAGGAACTGCTGGGTCTGGAGCAATGGCTCAGTAGTTACAGCTCTTGCCTGGCAAGTGCAAGCACCTGGGTTCAAGGGTTCAAACCCCAGCACCACACATAGAACTAAGTGTCAGAAAAACAAAACCCAGATAAAAAAATAGTTGCTTCGCTCTTTTTCTCTCACTCTCTCCCTTAAAAATAAAAAAAGTATATATGCATATATACATATATATATAGCTGCTAAACCTTGTAAAATGATGATTGGAAGTACTTTCTAACAGATAGCTATGGGAAAGGTAGATGGGTAAGGTAGATGCTAAGATGAGCAAGAGAATTATGCCTAGAGGTTATTGTAAATGCTCCAAATTATACAGCAAAGGCAGCAGAAGCCCATAATTAACTCCAAACAACAATGCAGAGGAAGGCATACACCCTTTGGCAAAAGACTGAAATTTCTCACTGCTTCTATGTCCCACCAATCAAAATAAGAGAACAAGATAAAATTCCAAACTCATCCTTCCTCCCAACAGGATGGTCTTGCTTAGGAGGTACAGATCCACAGAAATCACAACTACCCTGGCCAGACTCACCATGTTTCTCACAGCTGTGAGGCTGCCAACAAGACTGGCACATTGTAAGCTTCAGAAAAGCTAACAGGCGACAGCAAATCCTATGCACAGAAAAAATTTACCAATTCAATCTTATTACTTTTTTTCCAACAAGCACAAAATATTCCATCTAGATTTTTCTTGTCTTCATTCCATTCCTGCAAGGACAGGAAGATAGCTATCGTTCTCCCATTTTACAGATAAAAATTTTAAAAAGACATTGAAATTCAATCCCATAGCTGATGTTGAGGTTCAAATCCGAACTTTTCACTCTAGGCTTTTTCATTCTCTATACAACATGCTGCCTACAAACATCAGCCAACCAAACATTTATACACAAATACCTAGCTCTTCTCCTATTCATCAGAAAAAGCCCTTGGACCAAAAAATGTAATTCTCCAGTGCCCTGAACTAAGCTTCTTTGCAGACACACAGCCCAATTTGCTCTGCAGCAGAAATCTGTATTATGCTTAGTATGAGGGTTGGTGACAGAGCAGTCAATGACCATTAAATTCTGCTTCCAAAGGCAAAAAACCGTATAATGTTATATGCCTTTTCCTCCTCCTAATCTATTAGACGTTAACAGCTAATTTCACGCCACACCTCATCTTTGGTGTTTCTGGAATGTTAGACCAAGTCCTGGTCAATATGAAACAAAGGCAAGACAAACCACAAGAAAATTAGCAATCTATCCTATGTCCTTACCCACAGTTTCAGTTCCACTATCCACCCCGATCTGATGAAAATTTCATCTGTATTGGTAAGTGGAGCATCAAATGCACAGGTGACCACACACACACAGCTGTTTCAGCAGCCACACACTTTTCAAGACCTGAACTCCCAGCATATGAATTCATTAGAAAGCAAATGGAGAAATAAAGGGTAACACACTAATTTCTTTAGGGAGTTTGGGTTTGCCTGATCCCCAAGACAAACCTACAGCATAGCTGTTCAGAAAGGGCAACAAAGACAAATCCAGCCCACATTTTCCTCTTGGAGTACCCAAGTTCCCTTGAGAAGAGAAGCCCATGGATGAGTGGTTCCCAGTCCAAGATCAACTAGAGACTTTATAAACATTCAAATTCTTGCCCAGTACAGTGCACATACTTGTGATACCAGCAACCCAGGAGGCTGAAGCAGGAGGACTGCAAGTTCAAGAACAGTTTCCTCAACTTAGTGAAACCCTGTCTCAAAAAAGAAAAAAAAAAAAAAGGACTAGTGAAATGGCTCAGTGGTAGAGTGCCTCTGGGTTCAATCCCCAGTATAGCAAACACAAACACCAAAATTCTAATTTTGGGGCTCCATACATATGGATCTTTTCAAAAAGCCCACCAGTGAATCCAGTACACAGCACACAGCAAGGAGGTCAACTTACATAGTCTGCCTGACCATTTTTCCTGTCCTTTTTTTTTTTGTGGGGGGGGGGGCAGTTTACCAGAGATTGAACCCAGGGAAAACTATGACAGAGCAGCATCTCCAACTCTTTTTAAAAAAAAAAAAAAAATTTTTTTTTTTAAGAGAGGGAAAGAGAGAGGGAGGATTAATTTATTTAATTTTCCATCTGGCCCTTGTTTCTCCAACACTTAGTTGCATCTGTGGTGCTGGGGTTCAAACCCAGGTCCTTGCACATGCCAGGCAAGCACTCTAACTGCTGAGTCACTAACTCCAGCCCCCAACCCTTTTTATTTTGAGGTAGGGTCTCACTACATTGCTAATGCTGGCCTTTAACATTTGATTCCTCCTGTCTCAGCTCCCAAGGAGCTGGGATTACAGGCATGTGCCACCATGCCTGGCTAATCTGCCTGTTCCTTAGCCTTGATTTGACTGTCAGTATATCTCAAGATCACAACTGCAATCACCACAAGGGAAATTTCATTTCACTGACACAAAAGTTGACAGCTTTCTAAACTGATAATATAGATCTAATGCTGGAAGTCAAATATCAGTCCACCCTTTAAAGATGCATGGAAGAAAAAAACCAAAACCCTCAATGTCTCAGTTTGGAATTTTCATTAATTGGCCTAGCACTCATATACCAAAGCCTATATCTTATTCAGAACTCCAATACCGGCATGAGACAGAGCAAAACTATTTTGTTTTCACAGACAGTAGTCAGTACTCAGGATTGAAATAGCAAGCACATCTAAGAACAAACAGGAAAATATTAAACCTGAATACGGATGCCCAACAGATTGGGCTATAACTACACAAGTTCCTTAAGTCATTTGTAGGCTTGAGTGTGAAGGAGAGTAGGGTGCAGGTAAACAGGATAATAAGGAGGTCAAGATAATAAGCAAGGTGACAGTGATGGGACCCACTTTTTGCCCCAAAGACCAAACATTTCCACCAACTTCTTTGCCCCAAAGGCTATTTTCGGTAACCTCCCTTGGGGTAAGGTGCAAAGACACCTTCGAAAAACTAAAAAATAGCGTGGCCAGAGGGCGGGGGGTGGGCAGCAGGTTTCAAATTATCTCCAGAGATACTAACCAACTGAGAAGTGTTACCCAGTGCAAACTGAGGGTGAAAGCTGTTTCCACAATTAGCTCTGATCTAATGATTGCAAGATGTCACCACCTTTAGCCCCAAGATTCTGCCTCCTCATGAAGACCATATCTTAAGAATTAGCAGGATTGTGTAAGCAGCATAAAAATGGAAACAAAACAAGGAATGGAAGTTTGTCGCCAGCCCTGAAACGGTCTCACCTCCCCGGGTCCAGCTCCCGGCCCGCAGAGCTTCCCACGTCCGTCAGGTTCGCAGCTGAAGCAGCCAGCTCTCCAGAAGGCCTCTTGCCAGTTCCATCCCCACTGCTGGAGCCACCGTTGCAGCTCTTCGTGCGAAAGAGGCGACTGAGGCGGATTTTGAAGGAGCCCTTCCGAGAAGGGGCCGCAAGCGGCCGGAGGGGCCCAGGAGGCGGTGGTGGCGGGGGAGGGTGGTGTTGCTGCTGCTGCAGCTCCCCTCGACTCAGGCGCCCTGAAGGGACCAAGTCCTGCAGCGGGAAGGGCACTGGGGGTAATTCGGGACCTGAGGGCTGCAGCAGAAGCCGGCCGCCCCCTCCTCCTCCACGGCCCGGGCTGCTGAGCTCCTCTTCCGAGCAGCTGTTAGTCTCCAGGCTCTCGGCCTCCGATTCCAAGCCCTCCAGGACCAGTAGTGCGTCGCTCGTTTCCGTGGGGTCCTCCCCGGCCTGCGGGGCGGCAGCAGGCGCCTGGGGCTGCGGAGGGGGCAGCTGAGGCGGGCACGGGCACGGGCATGGGCAGCAGCCCCCACCGACTGTCTTGACCCCCGGCCCCGCCGGCTGCCCCAGCCCCAGAGCCGCCAACTGAGCCTCTAGTCCAGCCACCGGGCCCCAAGTCCGCTCGAGCGTCAAGCCCGGTGGCAGGGCCTTGGGGTCCAGGGCACAGCGGTGCCGGGGACACAGCAGTTCCGAGGGTCCTGGCTCCGAAGCCGCCTCCGCGTCCTCCTCCTCAGGCGGACGACCCACGTTGCGGAACACCATCAGCTGCGGCGGCCGGGAGCCCCGCGGGCCCGGCCGCGCGAGGAAGGGTGGTGGCGGGGGGCCATGGCCCGGGGGCGGCGGCGGCGGGCCTGGCTCGGAGGCCGCCTCTCCATAGCCAAGGAGGCGGCTCAGGACACGGTACGAAGCGGCCGCCGCCGCCGCTGCCTCGCCATCCCGGAGCTCGGCCCCCTGCATCGGGGAGAGGGAGGGAGGGCGGGCGGCTGGGAGCCGGGCTGGGGTGGGGACTAGGCCGGGCCCCACCGGAGCCCCGCCCGCCGCGGCCCCTGAAGCGACAGCGCAAAAGGCCGCCGCGGCCTCTGCCTCATAGAAGGGGGCGGGGGGCGCGCGGAGCCCAGCGCGAGCCCAGGCCGCGCGCCACCGCCGCCGAGGACCGCCCCCTTGTGCGTAACTTCCGGAAAACTGGACCACTCCCCTTTCCCCCAGGGCGTGCTTGGACCGCCTCCACTGCGCGTGACGTCACGCGCGCCCCGGGCTGCTATTGGCAGTGAGCTGGTTTTCTGCCGGCGTTGGTCTCCTGCACCTAAGACCCCTGCTTTTCACTTCCTGGGCGTCCAGGCCCTGGCAGTCCCTCTCGGTGGGATCTGGTCCTGGGAGAGAGCTGCTGGTTCTGGGAATATCTATACTCCTTGTTCCTTTTTTGCTGCTTGCAGTATGTGACCTTGGCTGAACCGTTTCATTCATATGTATCCCCTCGTGGCGTCCAATTAATTATAAAATGACTACAAGAATCAGTATGTTCTAGATCCAGTGGTGTTTAACAACCGGCCCTCTGGGGGAAGAAAGAGAATGTATGTAAAGATATTCATAAATTTATCAAAGTTTGCTGATATAAAGGATATGTAGCGTACGATTTACAAATAATAGAAATATACAATAGCAAATTCCATATAATTGATTTTTGCCGAATTCTTCGTGTGTGTGTGTGTGTGTGTGTGTGTGTGCGCGCGCGCGCCTTTGAGGATAGAACTAAGGGTCTTGCCAGGCATGAGCTCAACCGCTGAGCAACACCCCCACGTACTTGCCACACTCTTACTTACATAGGTAGCCAAATTGGTTACAAGTCACCAAAGAGTATAACTGTAATAAGAATCTTGGTTGATATTTTCCTTTGTTAATACAAGAGGATAGTGAAAAAGCAGGGAAACTTGACTGAACTGTCAATGATGGGTGTAACTTCTTTGCTGAATCAGAGAACAGTTTCAAATACTGGAAAAGCAATCAATTTTGGGGCTGTTCATAATGTATCAGACATAACATGTGATGTTTAAATCTGAATTAACATATCTCATCACTTTCTTTAGGTAATCAACAAAACAATAAATGGAGCCCTGTGTTTGGTTTCAGTCTCTCAAATTGATCTTACTAGACTTAAACTTAGGAAGACATGAGCTATAACATCTTCATTTTGTGGTTAGTGTAATCATGCAGATACAAGGGACATAATACCAAGAGCATAGGTAAAATTATTAGGAAGTAATGAGTAATGAGTTTTGAAAATTTATCTTTATTTTTAATTAATTTAATTTAATCTGTATAAATTCATTTATGTTTTGCTGTGCTGGGGATCAAACCCAGGGCCTTGCACATCCTAAACAAATGGTCTACCACTGAGCTAGATCCCTAGTCCTATAAGTTTGTATAATTTACTTTTTTTCTTTTTTCTTTTCCTTTTTTTTTTTTTGTAGTATTGGATCAAACCTAGTAAGCATTCTATTCTACCACTGAACTATATCCCCAGCTCTTTTTATTTTTATTTTTTTAAACAGGTCTTGCTAGGTTGCCCAGGCAGGCCTCAAATCTGCAAACCTCCTACCTCAGCTTCCCAACTCACTGGGATCACAGGCATGTACCACCATGCCCAAGTTATAATTTAATTTTTAGCAGTGGCTATGTTTAACAACTGGTTTACAAAATTCTGAAATTTTTTAACAATTGACTTTCAGGAGCTGGTAAGGGTCTGTTTCATAGCAACACTAGACCTCGGTTTTCTCATCTGTTAAATGAAGATAAAGATTGTAGTTTTTCTTATTTGGCAAGGATGTTGTGAGGACCAGACAAGATCAAGCTTGCTGTGTGTGAAGGTGAGACTGGAGGCAGTTAGATTGTCCCTGTGGGGGACAATGAAATTCATAAAGGACAAAGAGGAGGAATCAGCCAGCAGAATGTACCTGAAGGTACATTGAGGGGAAGAGGATTGGGGGTTGGTTTTGAGTCCTGCAGCTAGAGAAACCTTTTCAAAATGAAGCATTCTTACTCTGTGTTATAATTGTTCTCCCATTGCTCTTAGGGTAAAAATAAATCTCCCTAGGGAGGCCTATAGGACCTGTGTGATCTGACCTCTCTAGCCATACCTCCCACCAAGCTAAACCTTGTTGTCTGTCCCCTACAGTCCCTTTAGCATTGGCAATTAACACTCGTATGGGCATTGTATAAGCTACTGCCCTTTCTTGTAAGAGTTTTTCCTCTGTGCTTAGCAAACTTCTGCCTGTTCTTTGGATTGAACTTTCCTCGCTGCACCGGGAAGTTCCCCTGCCTGAACCCTTCCTCTTAATTGTGCATGTGTGATTTGATCTTATCTTCCTGACAGGTCCAGTGGCACAGGCCTATAATCCCAGTGACTTGGGAGGCTCAGGCAGGAGCACAAGTTCAAAGCCAGCATGGGCAACTTAGTGAGACCTTGTCTCAAAATAAAAATTAGAAAGGGCTAGGATGTAACTCAGAGGTAGAATGCCGCTGGGTTCAATACCCAGAACTGAAGGGAAAAATTTTTGTTTTTAATCTTTCCTACCAAACTTTTAAATTCTATGAGGGCAGGGCCACATTTGCTTTCTGCCTCTTGCGGATGTTCCAGTACCAAGGGCTGTGCCTGGCACAGAGTAGACTCTTTTTATTTATTTATTTATTTTTAAACAGAATCAATTTTATTTAGTTTTTCATGGACTTTCGCTGCTCCAACACTTCATTCTGTTCGTGGTGCTGGGGTTTGAACCCGCATACTCGCGCATGCAAGGCAAGCGCTATAACTACTGAGCCACTGCTCCAGCCCCTCTTTTTATTTTTTAAAAGAGCGAGAAGGAGGGCTGGAGGAGTGGCTCGGCAGTTAGCACAAGTACGCAAGTTCAGACGCTAGCAGCACCTACACAACAAAGTGTCCAAGGAATGAAAGTCACATGAAAAACCAAATAAAGATGATTGCTTCTCTCTCTCACTGTCCCCTCTTTCTTAAAAAAAAAAGAAAAAAAGCAAGAAGGACAGTGAGAGAATCAATGTTATTTGGTTTTTCATGTGGCTTTCGTTGCTCCGACACTTAGTTGTGTGTGTGGTGCTGGGGTTTGAACCCACATTCTTGTGCATGCCAGGCAAGCGCCGTAACCACGGAGCCACCACTCTAGTCCCCAGAGTAGGCTCTTGACACAAGATGGTTGGTGGTTCTGCAGCCTTCAGCCTTTCAAAAATCTTCTGATACAAATTCATTTCTAATTCAGCACAACAGAAATAATAAAAGCCTCCCTTCCACACGAAGAAATAAATTGAAGCTCAGCAAGTTATTTAGCTAAGGTCACTGTACAAAAAGATACAGTAGAGTTCAAAATCAGCTGTCTGACCTCAAGGATTTTATTCTCTACCCTTCTTTCCCCGGCTCCTTCTCAGATGTCAACAAGGTTTCTAGAGAAATTGTGACAGTATCTCAGAATACCTGAAGCCTGAGAAG
This sequence comes from Aplodontia rufa, assembly GCA_004027875.1. Lineage (NCBI taxonomy): Eukaryota > Metazoa > Chordata > Mammalia > Rodentia > Aplodontiidae > Aplodontia > Aplodontia rufa. The sequence goes on along the minus strand of PVKS010001547.1, from coordinate 12,231 downwards.
ACCACCTGCTATCCCTGGCTGTCTGGGACCCTGGCCAGGGAGCTAGTTGATAGAGGCAAGATCTGTGGCTCTGCAGCGCCCTCTGCTGTCCAGTTACTTTCTTGGTCCCAGAAGAAGCTGCGTTTGTCAGCCATCCCCTGTAATCACATAGCAGATAGCACACAGAGGTCCAAGGAACACACAGCTCTTTGTAAGGCAGGGCAAAGGAATGCACCCTTTCCCTATTTCCTTAATTGTCCAGGCCTATATCGTAGGTCCTGGAAAATACATTGAGCTGTAACCAAAGGATGTGTATCTTTGTATATGTCTGACTTGGATTTCTCTTTGTTGAGCTGTTTTTTGTTTGTTTGTTTTGTTTTGTTTTTTGAAGAGAGATAGGGATAGGGAGAGAGAGGAAAAAAGGAATCAATTTAGTTTTTAATTTGGCTTTTGTTGCTCCAGCACTTTGCTGTGTATGTGGTGATGGCGTTAGAACCTGGGTCCTCACGCATGCCAGGCAAGTGCCCTAACTGCTGGGCCACTGCTCCAGCCCCTGTTGAGCTGGTTTTATGTCTGTCTACATATAACTTTTTCATTGAGAGCCATAAAAGTGTTTCCTATAGCCGCACACAATGATTCATGCCTGTAATTCCAGCAATTTAGGAGACTGAGGCAGGAGGATTACAAGTCTGAGGCCAGCCTCAACAATTTAGTGAGGCCCTGAGCAACTTAGTGAGACCCTGTATCAAAACAAAAAATTAAAAAGCTTGGGGGTTGCTCAGCAGTAAAGCGCCCCTAGGTTTAGTTCCTAGCACCAAAACAAACAAACAACAAAACAAGTGACCCCACAGTGGTAGGGCCTTGGTTAAAAGGTTTATGAAGAACAACTGAAAGGATCTAAAGAAGTTTTGAGGTTCATTTAGGCATTCCAACAAAGGGCAAGGCTTTATCAGTGAGAAACAGATCCTGCCCTTCTGGACATTGTGACTGGTCTGGTTTAAGTCCTAATCATGCTACTGCCTGCATATATGACCAAGAACAAATAATTAAACATCTCTAAACTGCCAGGTGTGATGGTGTGCACCTGTAGTCCCAGGTACCTTGAGCCCAGGAGTTTGAGACCAGCCTGGGCAACTAGAGAGATCCTATCTTTAAAATAATAATTAAACAACTTTGAACCTGTATTTCATTTGTAAAAGTAGGTCAGTCATAATCCACCCTTGACAGGGCTCTTGGGAATAAATGAAATTTTATACACAAAGGTGCTTGATAAATTCTAAAGCACTATACAAATGTTAACTGTTGTTATAAAAAGCTTCTTGTGGGGGAAATTGTGCTAACATACCATTAGGTTTGTTTTGCTGACCCTCACCTAATGGTACTGTAATAACAAAAAAGGAAATGAGTTGCTGGGCTTGTTGGCAAATGCCTGTAATCCCAGCTACTCGGGAGGCTATGACAGAAGGATCACACATTTGAGACCAGTCTCAGCAACTTAGCAATACCCTGTCTCAAAAATAAAATTGAAAAATGTCTGCAGGGGCTGGGGATGTAACTTAGTGGTAGACACTTTCCTTGTATGCTTGAGGACCTGTGTTCAATTCCCAGCCCTGCAAGGAAGGCAGGGAGGGAGGAGGGGGGAAAGGAATGGGTCACTCATTACCCTTTTCCCTTTCTCTGTCAGCACACAGAATTGGAAAGGCCAAGGACTGTGGATATGTGGTACAGCTTTCTCTTCCTAGATGTGCCACTAACTGGCTTGGTGTCCTTGGAAATGTCACTATCTTTTGGGGGTTTTCATTCCCTTATCTGTTAAAGAGAAGTCTGGACTAGGGGCCAGAAGATCTGTTCCGATATCATATTCTCCATACACTCAGTGACCTTGGATATCAGAGGTTGAAGTCGGGTCATTTAGAAAAGAAGCCAAGAGAGGACGTATGCAAGTGGGGCCAGGTTACCTGGTTAAGTGGGAAGCACATCAGCGATGCAAAGGTGAAGAAGGAGAGATGGGGGAAGGGACAGGAGCTCTGTTCTGTGACTTCCTCCAGACCCAAGTAGGCTGCCTCAGAAGGCCCTGATGCTGGGTTCCCCTGTTACTGTGTCCAACAGAGGAAAGGATGTGAAGTCTAAGAAAACTGGGAAGAGAAGGAAGACTAATCCCAATTTTCATAATGAAAGGAAGAAGGCAAGGGTTAGGAAAATAAAATGGAAGTGGAAGAAGTGGAGGCAAAACTGTTTACTTTCTTTCCCCCATCTGCCCCTTCCTGCTGCTGTGCCTGTTTACTCCATGGGCAGGAGAAGGAAGACCTGGTCAGGAAGGGGAGACCTGGGTATGGCTCCAGCTTTGTCATGGACAATAGTATGCATGCACCTAGGGAAGTCCCTTCAGTTCTCTGGGCCTTGAATTACTCCTCTGTCAGGAGGTGTTATTATGGTCCCTGCAGCCAAGGACTGCAGAGATGGTGGTGGTCTGATTGGGCAGTCAGGGAATCAGAGTTCTGAGTTCAAGTCTCAATTCAAATGAGCAGTTGCATAATCTTGGGGAGGGTCTCTGAGCCTCCGTGTCTGTACCTGTGAGATGATAAAAATATTTACCATATGTGGCTATTAGGCAGAATTCATTGAGATGATATATAGGAAAATCACGTAATAAACTACCACAGTCTGAATGAAGACTGATTATAGTTGTATTGGGCTCTCTTTCATATCCTCATCACTCCCAATCTCAAATTTAAGTTAAGCAACATGGTTACAGGGGATGCAGACAGCCAGAACAGACTGCCAAGAGATGCAGCCTGGCCCTTTATCGTGCCTGTTGCAATTGCTGCCAGGAGCCTGAGTGGAGCAGAGGGGTGGAGAGGGGCACCGGCTCATCTGTGGTTGCTATGGCGCCCCATCCTGGATTTTCCCATCTCTCCTAGTGGAGCAAAGGGCAGAGGGAGGAGGGAGGTAGGGAGAGCACTACTGGTCCTTTCCCCTCCCCTCCCTCTGTCTCTCTCTGAAGCAGATGTGGGGTGGGGGTAGAGGGAGCCTGGGTACTGGATCAGAGCAAGGGGAAAGAGTGATATGCCAGAATTAAGTGGGTTTGAGATAGGAGCTCCACTGAGAGAGGCAGGGCAGGGCCCTCATACCTAACATCCAGGAGCCAGCCAGCTGATGACGTTAGAAGAAAACAGGCGAGACAGCGCCAGAAAGAGAGAGAGAAACGGGAGGGCAGGAAAGGAGACCTGGAAGCAACCAACCTTTTCCTGGGCTATCCTGAGCAACTAAATCCCCCAGGGAGCCTGGACCTCAGAGTCCTGAGCTGCCCTGAGGATGGGCACCAGGGCAGTGGTCATGCCCTGTCTTGCATGGGGACTTCTGGGCTGCTATTTCCTCTGTGACTGGACTTTGGGAGATCCGAGGCTCCTTCATTCTCTTCCCCAACTATCCTCCCAAGCCAAGCCAGGATCTATACCCATGTGGGTGCCCTCTCAGGAGGCTGAGGCAGCCCTGGCTTTTCTTTACTCTGGAGATGCCCAACAGCTGTTGGGGGCTAATTGCAGTGAGCGCTATGAAGTTGTTGGAGCAGAAACCAGATCAGGGCTCCCCCAAGTCCTACAGAGAGCAGCAGGTACTCTTGCTCAGGCAGCCAATTTTCTCAACATGCTGCTGCAAGCCAACGACATCCGTGAGTCCAGTGTGGAGGAAGATGTGGAGTGGTACCAGGCGCTGGTCCGCAGCGTTGTCGAGGGGGACCCAAGGGCCTATCGGGCTTTGCTGACCTTTAACCCTCCACCCGGGGCCAGTCACCTACAGCTGGCTCTCCAGGCCACTAGGATTGAGGAGGAGACCATCCTTCAAGACTTGTCTGGGAACAAGATGCAGGAAGAGAGTCCGGTTGGGGACCTGGACAGCCTTGCCCTGCAGAAGCGTGTACTGACCAATGACTTAAGGAGCCTCAATAGCCCCAAGTGGCCACAGGGGGATGGGTATGTGGGGGACATACAGCAAGTGAGACTGTCTCCTCCCTTCCTGGAATGCCAGGAGGGCCGGTTCCGTCCTGGCTGGCTGATCACACTCTCAGCCACCTTCTATGGACTCAAGCCAGACCTCAAACCAGAGGTCAGGTAAGTGGATTTATACAAGATCTGATTGACTTGTGAATGTGTCGGGGTGGAGGGCACAAGTCTACCCAGCTGTGCATGGGCCATTTGGCAAGAATGTGTGTATGTCTGGGGGGCACAGATGTGTGTATTTGCATCCAGCTCTGTGAATCTATTAACTTTCTGTTAATTCATGCAGGTGTGAGTGTACATACTGTGTATGAATCAGTCCATTTACACAGATTAATCTTTGTATTTGAATTTATGTATTTGAGCATATGAATGAATGCCTATGAGTATGAACATATGAAGGTATACGTATGTAGGCATACATTTATATGTAGATATACACACGTGTGTATAGATGCATGGGTATAGACAGGCTTCATTCCCTCCAGTCTGAGAAGTGATATAAAAAAAAGCAGGAGAAGGAGCTGGGGATGTGACTCAGTGATAGAGTGCTTGCCTGGCAGGTATGAGGTCCTGGGTTAGATCCCTGGTGCTGCAAAGAAATGAAAAATAAAATACAAAGAAGGCAAGAGAGGGTTTGGCTTCGGTGACAGTGAGAATTCATGCAACAGGCTTTTACAAGGAGCCAGGGTGGAAACTCCAGGAGTTAAACATGCTGCTTGAATGGAGGGTTGTGAAAGGAGACTTCCCCAAGAGAAGAAACATTCACAGGCAGGGGATTGGGCAGAACCCTTTCTGTCTGGAGCCCCAGGGTCATTCCCAATGCCCATATTCTTACATTGAGCAGGCCCCACTGTCCTCCCTGTCCTGACCCAGGAGCTTGTGATGATAATTGACTCTGAGCTACAGTAAAGAGTTTGGGAGTCCTGTAGAGAAGGAGGCAGCAAATGCACACACAGCTGCAAGGCATTCAATAATCAGCATTGCTTTCCTGGCTGTTTCCCCATTTGTTGTTCTCAGCAGAGTTCCCCTTCTACAGGAAGGAGTTGGCTCCTTGTCAGCTCTCTCCTCATTCAACCCAGAACAGGGGTTGGGGGAACTGCTGGGCCAGGCAGCTTCTGCTTAGGGCTCTTCCATTCCACACTTCCTTTGCTCAGATCAGTTCAGAACTGGCTTGGGGGCGCTGGAGCCGTGGCTCAGAGGTTACGGTGCTTGCAGCATGCGTGAGGATGTGGGTTTGAACCCCAGCACCATATGCACAACAAAGTGTTAGAGCAATGAAAGCCACATGAAAAAACTAAATGAAATTGATTCTCTCTCTCACTGTCCTTCTGTCTCTTAAAGAAAAGAAAGAAAGAAAAGAAAAGAACTGGCTTGGACAGAGTGGTGGGGGTGACAGCTGTGCATACATGTGTGTATGCATACTCTCAGTGTGGAAGTGTGAAAGCCTCCTTGAGATAGATCATCAGCGCTCCAACTCCTGCATGTCTTGACTTGTCCCCTCCTTTTACTCATTGACAGAAATCATAATGATAGGATGTTGAAAAGTGGGGTGGGGGGAACAACCCAGTAGAAGGAGGGGATTGTTGCCACAAAGAACATAGTATTGGAGAAATGGAATCCGTGCCCACTCCAGCCACTGTGCTAAAGTTTGCAAAAACTGCATTACCCCACAGTCTAGTGCCCAAGTACCCGTGTTCACCTTGGCATTCATCGCTGTGCCCCTAATTGCCAATTCACTGCCCTAGGGGGAAGGTGCAGATGGACATAGATCTCCAGGGCATGGACATCAATCAGTGCGCAAGTGGTCCAGGCTGGTACTCTGATACACACTTGTGTGATCTCAATAGTACCCAGGTAAGGACAAGGAGGGTGAGGGGTCTCTAGATCCTGTCTGCTGCTCTTTCCCCATCACTGCCACTACCCAGCTTCCAGAAGCAGCTAACAACGCAACCCCAGTATTTAAGGGCTTCAAGAGAGTCCCTTGTGATTGCAGGAGGAGAGATGCCAGTCTTTTTAAAAGTGAGACCATTTAGGGACTATCTTTTTACCTCCCAGCCTTTTCCCCCAAGGAAACTATCCCTCATGCCTTTGAGATCTCAGTGTGCCTCCCTGCCTGTGCTCCATTGCTCCAGGATCCTTCCCCAGAACCACTTCTGAACCTCCATTAATCATCTTTCCTTCCCCTAGATCACAGCTCTTCCCCTATGTCAGCACAGCTCTGGAATCTTCCTAGCCACAAAGGATACTCCATCTGTGTTTGTCAAAAGAAAGGGAATTTCTGGTTGGGGTGGGAGAGGAATCTAACCAAAAGAAGAGCGTGAAGAGATCTGGAACTGGTATGGGTGATAGACCCCAGCCACAGATACAGGTGCATTGAGTTGATGGAGAGCATTGACCAGTGATTCTGCAAGCCCAATACTGGGTGGCCAGGAGGCCAGTGCACTTGTACACTCTATGGTTACATGGAATACATGCTTGTTCCTGAGCTGAACTTAAGCCAAGGTGAGCTTTGCAGCCTGCTGGGGTAGGTGGATATATTGCTCTGGACACACAGGTGGCCCTACTGCTCTTTAGGGACATATGTTTGAAGCTAGAAGTCCAGGAATAGAAGGGTTCCCTTGTCCAGTTAATAGTTTTTCCTTTGTGCTGGGGATTGAACCTGGGGCCTCTTGGGTGGTAAGCGTGCACTCAGTTCATTTTTTTTTCAAGAGAGTTAACTTAAAAAAATTTTTTTTCATCTGTTTTTTGCTTTTTCTTCCACTTAGTTGTGTGTTTGGTGCTGGGGATCAAACCTGGGTCCTCGTGCATGCCAGGCAAGCACTTTAACATTGAGCCATCTCTCCAGCCCCACTCAGTTCACTTTTTAACCCAGCCACATTAACTTCTCTGGTTACACATCTGTCTCATTGTTCAGACTATGAGAGGAACACGGTATATTCCAGTGGTCCAGACAAGAGGAAATCTGGGCCTCAGTTTCATAAGAACCACACTCTAACCCCTCTAGGTGAGGTCTAGACCTACATATAGAATCTCCCAGGGTAACTCCTTCCTTTGCCCCACTAATGTCTATACCCAACCACTCACTACAACAAATTCTTTTCTACCAGGCTCTGAGACCTGCTTTATCCCCTGCTGGGCAAACATCAATGGGTGAAGGTAAAATAAAGGGCTGGCCTTGGCATCCCACCAGCCTGGCATTAGCCTGGCATTACAGCCAGGGAAAGCAGTCTTGTTCCCAAGCCAGATGGCCTCTGATGGAGGAAGCTGCTCCTCTATGGGGGGCCTTTTCAATCCACTGTGCTCTAAAAGAGGAAGGATGATGGGGAACCTTTGAAGCAGCACAGAGGTACACAAAGTATGGTTGGGCTCAGAGCTCTTTTCTTCCACTTTCCCTAGCACCTTGACCTAGTGACAGGACCTATGAAGCTCCTATCACCTTCAGTCTAAACAAAAGGGTGATCTATCTCATACTCCTTGCTTAGAGTCTCCTTGAGAAAGGGCAGCAGTAGGGGGCAGGGTGGGGGTTCCAAGGAGGAAAGGCTCTCCTCAGGAAAAACTTCTGGTGGGACCCCCTAATATAAATCCAGAAGCCATGACAGGGAGTTAGATGGCCCCCTCCCAGAAGACTCATATGAATACATATGTTTTCCTCACAGTGTGTCCCCCTGGAGAATCAAGGCTTTGTCCTTGGCCACTACCTCTGTCGCTGCCGACCTGGATTCTATGGGGCAAGTGGCTTTGGGGGTAAGGTGAGGGCCAGGGCGGTGTTTTACAGGCTAGGTTGGTTGTGAGGGAACACGTGGGGGAGGAAAGGCAGGTTGGGGGAGACCCTGGAAGGAAAATTGTGAAGCAAGAGCAGAAGGTGAAGAGAAAGCACGAGAGGCCAGCAAGGTTGTATGGGGGTATCTGCCTTCTTCTGAGAATGAGCCTGAACATGAAGATGTGATGTAAGCTGGCTTCCCAGTGAGCCCTGGCCTGGCATCAGCTCTTCCTATTTCCCTGCCCTCCACCGGGTGTACCACTCTCTCATATCCCTGGGGCCACAGATCATGGGAGTGCTGGGCAACTATCAGGACAGAAGGCTAGGATCTCAGCTAGGATTTCAGGATGCTCCAGCCAAGCCCCTGTCTCTGCACCCATTTTGTTCTTTACAGAGTTAGAGGACAATTCCACACAGACTACCAGGCAATTTGGGTCCCCACAAGGCAGCGTGGGGAGGCTGCTGAGGTGTCAGCCATGTCCCGAGGGCTGTACCAGCTGTATGGATGCCACACCATGCGTGGCGGAGGAGGCCCCTGCACTACGGGCAGCAGTGTTGGCCTGCCAGGCCTGCTGCATGCTAGCCGTCTTCCTGAGCATGCTGGTCTCCTACGGCTGCCGCTGGAGCAAGGCAAGGAAGGCCCTATATCTGTCTCCTGCACATACATCCTACCCCTCTCAAGTGGAGACCTGAGTCTACTTAAGACTAGAACTTGGGACAAAAGGCCAATCTTGATTCTAAACCTTACTCACTATATGGCATTAGCCTCTCCACCTTAGACCTGTTTCCTCACCTGCAAAATGAAGGCAGTGGACTTCATTCAGCAAATGCTTGTTGCATATCTACTTTAAGCAAATCACCGCCTAGGCACTACAGGAAGTGATCTGGCTCCTCTTGGAGCCCCCAGTTTAATGGAGGAAGTGCATGTGCAACTGACAGCACAGTGAGATAAGGGCAAGGAGGAAGGCTGCTGTCAGTGGCTGTAGTAGCTGAGAGAAGGTACTCAGCTATTCTAACAAAGACAGTATTGGAAGCACTTTCTGGAGAATGTGACATTTGAGTGAAGCTTGAAGTTAACTGGATGTTTATCAGGCAGAGAAGGGATCCTATTCTATCCTATTCTAGACAAGGGGGTGGTATGATCCAAAACTCAGAGGAATGCAAGAGATCCTTTCTAAGTCAAGCAACCTCTCATTTGAGTCCAAGGTGGGACTGGGAGGGCACAGGACTACAAGGGAGCTTTGTGAAACCTTGGCCACAGCCAGCCTTAGAGCCAGTGCAGCTGAGAGTGTAGGGTGGGAATGGAGGTATACTGTATGGACACTGGGTAGAGCCAATCTTATAAAGCCTTTCCCCAGGACCAGAGTGACCTAAAACAGGCCTGAAATTCTCCAGCACCACATCTAGGTTCTGTCCCCCGACTGCCCTACTCACAGGCCTCTCTTCCATGGGCTCACAGATGATCCGGGCATCTGGAATTGTTCTGCTAGAAACCATCCTCTTTGGATCCTTGCTTCTCTACTTTCCTGTGAGTCTGCAGCCAGTGGCTGGCCCCACCTCCCAGAATCCTCCACAACCCCGACTTAGCACCCTCCAAATCCTAGAAGTCCTCCTCTCTGCCCTTGGAAGGATTCAGAGACCTTCAATTCCCCCAACTCATACCCACAGTGGCAGGCTGATCTAATGAGCTCTGGAGCCAAAGAGCCCCAGGCTTAAAAAAGCTCCATGACCTGCTGTGTAATTTAAGACAAGTTATCTACGCTGATACTCAAGTTGCTCCTCTGCAGAATGGAGGTGATGACACCTCTGCAGGGCTCCTGGGAGGCTTAGCCATGTGTATAGCACAGAGTCTAACAGACAGAAGTACAGTGGAGACCAGCTCTTTTTGCTCCCTTTCCACCAGGTCTTCATCCTGTACTTCAAGCCGAGTGTGTTCCGCTGCATTGCTCTTCGCTGGGTCCGGCTGCTGGGTTTTGCTATCGTCTATGGGACCATTATACTCAAGCTTTATAGGTAGGGCCCAGGCAGACCTTGCTCTCACACTGCTCACCCCAGGCCATCCCAGCTCATTCATGCAACGGAGTTTTTAAAACCCACTCCCTTACCAGCTCCACTTCCCTGTGTCCCCAAGCCTTCCACCAACATGTGACTTTTTTTAGGGGGGATGAACTATGGAAAGAATAGGACACATACATTTGTGGAGAGGGGAAGGCAGCAACAGACAGAGGCCAGGGCCCTGATACCCTTCCTCAATCTTTCCTGGCTTCCATGTACATCCTAACTCTTGCAGAGTACTCCAGCTGTTTCTGTCTCGAACAGCCCAGCGGGGCCCACACCTGAGCAGTGGGCACCTGCTGAGGCGCCTGGGGCTGCTCCTGTTGCTTGTTCTGGGTTTCTTATCTGTGTGGACAGTGGGCATCCTGGAGCGAAACATCCAGCACACACCTCTGGTGACCCAAGGTCACACTCTCACTGGCCGTCACTTCTACCTCTGTCACTATGACCGCTGGGACTACATCATGATTGTGGGTGAGCTGCTTCCTCCGACCCAGATTCACTCCTTTCCCTGGTTCCATGTCTCAGGGTTCTTTTGTGCTGGTCTTCCCACCCTGTGCCCAGACTTCCCAGCATGCCCTGTAGGGAAAGGGCAGCAGGCTGCTGAGGTGGCTCCACCTTCTCCCTTCCACTGCCCCACAGCTGAGATGCTGCTGCTGTGCTGGGGCAGCTTCCTCTGCTACGCCACCAGGGCTGTGCCCTCGGCCTTCTATGAGCTGCGCTTCATGGGCATCGCCCTGCACAACGAGCTGCTGCTGTCTGCTGCATTCCACACAGTCAGGTAAGGACAGGCGGAATTACCCAGGGATCCTTCCTCCCTGACACTTCTCACCTCCCAGAGTAGGGGGCACATTTGATGATCATTCTTGCAACACTGCCATGCCACAGCAGGATGAGGAAGGGCCCCCACAAAGACCCCTCCTGCACCCCATGTCTCAACCAGGTGAGGTCTCCACTCATAAGAGGAAGTATGTCCCACTCCTAACTCCTCTCCCCTTCCTAAGCCACCTCTCCAGTACCCACAATATTATTCACCTTCTCACACGTCCTCACTTCTCCCTCCTTCTTCATCACTCCTTAGCCATTTGAGCAGTAGGTCAGTTGTGTGCCCAAGGGGACCTGGCCCTGTGATGGAGGCAGAATCAACCCACACAGGGCAATCCTGACAGAGTCATGAAGCATGATTCTGTTCTGCATGTTAGGCAGTCAGAGAAGGCCAGGTGGAGCAACCTGGAAGGGCTTCTCAGAGGTGGGGATTATCACGAAGTAGCACCTATATCTGGGGGAGGGCAAGAAGAAGAGCACCTTCCTCAACCATGAAGCTTTGGGCTGAGGAGAATAATACTCCAGGTGGGCCAAGAGGCCACTCCCACCTGACTGATCGTCACTCTACCATCTGGCCCCCAGGTTTGTGCTGGTTCCCTCCCTGCACCCAGACTGGACCCTTCTCCTCTTCTTCTTCCACACCCACATCACGGTTACTGCCACACTGGCTCTGATCTTCATCCCTAAGGTGAGGTCTTCCCCCTTCTGCATGAGCAAACCACAGCCCCTTGGTTAGGACACTGCAGATCTACCACCACTGCACCCTCTCCCAGTCAGAATAAGGATGACAGAGGAGCTGGAGATGAGTGAGCTCTGAAAGATGGGGCCCTAGGCAAGGACATGGGTGGGAGAGGAAGCTATTCCCTGCTTTCAGTTCCTGGGCAAAGGAAATAAGTGCTAGGGCTTATCTCCCCAGTACCAAGGATTGAACCCAGTGGTGCTTAACCACTGTGCCACATCCCAAGTTCACTTTTTATTTTGAGACAAGGTCATCTCAATTGCTTAGGGCCTCAATAAATTGCGAGGCTGGCCTTGAACTTGTGATCCTCCTGCCTGAGTCTCCAGAATCACTGGAATTATAGGCGTGCACCACCACACACAACTGGAGAGTGTCCTTTTCAATATAGCTGAAGGCTGGCAGCCTCTGAAAATGTGCTTGGAAGTAGTTTGGTGGGGATAAAGAATAAAGTTAGGGATTGCCAGGGCAGAAAGCTAGTAGGGCCATGGTCTCTGAGCTGCAGAAGAGCAAAATTCCAAATCAGAGGAGGGATAAAGAATTACAAAGTAAAGATGTATCCCACAGGGCAGGTGCGAGAAGGAGTCTATAGGGAGCTGCAGTGAGCAGTATCCTCAGCATTCCACCAAGCATCACAAAGCATGATCTTTCTCCCCATGTCTACCCACCCTGGCTAGTTCTGGAAGTCAGGGGCTCCTCCCCGGGAGGAGATCTTGGATGAGGTGTATGAAGATGAGCTGGATCTGCAGTGCTCAGGCTCCTACCTCAACAGCAGCATCGCCTCAGCCTGGAGTGAGCGCAGCCTGGACCCTGGAGACATTCGGGTACGTGCCACTCCTCTCCTCACTTCTTCTTTTTTTTTTTTTTTTTTTTTTTTT